>PVIR01013546.1:0-42275 GCA_004026965.1 Petromus typicus
TTTTTCTTTCCCTCCTTTCTTCCTTCTTTCCTTCCTTCCTTCTTCCTCCATTCCTTGATTTTTGAGATAGGCTCTCATTATGTAGTTCAGGATGGTCTTGAACTCACTATCCCAGGGTGACACGGAGCCCACAATAATCCTTCCTCAGCCTGCTAGGCATTGGGATTACAGATGAGCACTATCATGCCCAGCAAGATTCTTAATACCAGTGATATAGGTTGTAAAAATTGTCAGGCTCAAGATGGAGTTAGTGATGTCAAGCCCAGACAAACAGAAGATTACAAAGGATGGGCTGTCATGCAGTGTTATGTGATAACAGGAAATGTTGCAAGAAAGTCCACAGAAGTACAACCTTGAACAAAGTCCACTGGAAACTTAATCAAGAAAACACTTCCACAAAGAATCTGTCCCGCTACTGCCCATCAACTATTATCGTTGATCCTTGAACACTCCTGTTATTAGTTCTTAGGATCAAACACACTTGTGTCAAAATACCTTACATTATATTTTTACCTTTAAAAACTTCTTACTTCAGCTACTTTGAATATGTGTGTGGTTGTTGACTGTGGTGTACATATCACTACTGTTGCCATGCTATTCCAGAGAAAATGCATTAATATTTGTAGAATCCCTATTATTTAAGAGCAACAAGGTAGTGATTTGATCTGTGAAGTGGTCTTGAATTTGTGGCCCATCTGCACCTGGATACATGAGCTCTATATTCTGGGTAGCCAATCTTTGGGTTATTGTTGAATTTTTCTTGTAGCAAAATTTTCTTGTTATCAAGGATAATACCATTAAATTATTACCAAGTTTCTTTCAAAAAATTCAATATGGAATTTAAACTTACTGACATACTTATAGATGTAGAAATCTGTGATATTAAAATGATAAAGTAAAATTTCCTTCTTTCCCTCTCTCTTCTTCTTTCTTACAGTGCCAGAAATCAAACCAAGACTCACTCATGCTAATTCTGATTGATTTCATGGAAAGTAAAGTACCTTCTTCCTCTTCTCCTTCTCCTTTTGTAGCAGGAATTGAACTCGGGATATTGTGTTTGCAAGGCAGATGCTGAAACCACTGAGCTAAATCCTCGGCTCCACATACTTTATTTTATTTTTATTTCTTTAATCTAGTGAACATATGTTCTTGAGCATTTGTTTTGTGTCACATGTTTTGACAGAATATGGGGAAAATAGACAGTGAAATGTTCACAGCTACTATTGGTGCAGATCTGACAATCTGTAGAAACTGTGTGAGCCCTGAGGGTACATGAAAAGCCAAAGATATTCTTCAGTACAATGGAAAAATTCATCCTTCAAGGCTTCTTGTGTTGACATTAAGTCCCTCATGAGGACTCATGAACTTAGCTTGACTGCAGTGCTTAGAGGATGGGGCTTTGGGAGATGTCAGGATTACATACGCATTGGCATGAAGACTTAGCAGGAATCCTGGTAGATTCCTGAGTAGAAAAGAGACACACACACATGTGCTCCCCTTCTTTTACCTTTTGAACAGGCTGCACTAGATGCAGACTTTCATTCTTGAATCAGAACTATGAGCCAATTGCATTTTCTTAATCATATTCAATCTGAGATTGTGTTATTAGCAACAACAATGGATTAATGCAACAATATTCTTGAGATTTCTTTTCTTCTATTTCTTTCACAGTATTATATCATGCAACATTTCGAGACTATGTTTTTTTTGGTGACCTTTACTGTGTCCTAACTTTTTCTTAGAAAAGAAAAAAGCTGGGCTTTGGCACCTGAGCTCCTGTGAATAGCGCAGGACAAGGACCCTGCAGAAGCTCCATCTATATCTCTGCCCACACTGAATAAGTGCTGCTTCTGTGCAGGCAGCCTTCTGGTGTGGGATTGGCTTGCCTTCCCCACAGTGGTCTGACCCTGAGTTCCAACACAACCAGTGTGGGAAGAGGAGCCTACAGAGTCCATTTACTTGTCTGTACACACTGAGTAAGTAAGGTGGCAGTGTTGGGACTTAGGCAGAGGCCTTTGGTGCACTATGGCATTATCTGCCATAATAAAAAAAAATACTCGCTGGAAAAGTGAAGAAATTCTGTTGATTATAGTCATTGGTGAGTTTTGGGGGTCAGTCCCACCTACAGGACTTTGGGCTCTTGCACAGTTTAAACTTGCAGGAGTTCACTGAGCTCAACTCAAGCATTAGCGAAATCTTGACAGGGGATGGTGGCTGTCTTCCTACGACTAATCAACTCCAATCTGTGTATTACTGCCCATACTATATATAGAAGACAGCAGATCCAGGCCATAAAGTGCCATTTTGGTAGTGTTTGGGTTTTTTTTGGGGGGGGTGGGTTTTTTTGTTTTGTTTGGTTTTTTGCTGTTGTTGCCTTTGTTTTTTCTTTCTTTCTTTCTTTTTTCTGACCTCTCATTCATTTCTCTACTGTCTTGTTTCTGAGTCTGTCCAATCTTAGGTTTTTTTCTTCACTCAACTGCTCTTATAGAGGGAAAATAGTCTTCTGTTAGCCTGTCACCATAAGGTGACCTTCTTTTCCTTTTGTTCCTTCATCCTTTCTTGTCCTTCAGTCATTATCAGCTCCCAGAAACTAATGCATTTCAGTCTTCCCTATTCCATCTTTCTTCTACACTATTATAGGAAGGTGAAAACACTTTGTAGTGGTCCTACTGTTGTTTGTTCTGTTTTGTATTTGTCCCTTCGTTCTCTTTTGACATTCAACCTCTATCAGTTTCCCAGGGTTGTGTGATCTTTATATACACTCTAAGCCTATTTTAAATCTCTCTCTTTCACTCTCTCTCTCTCTCTTTCCATCTCTCTATCCTCCAACTCCCTGGTGACCCATTATTCCCAAAGAGTGATGCTGCTACGTTGAGGGACCTGTATATTCTAAAAATATTTCTGGTTAGTTCTAAATTTTGGCTTATCATTGCCGGTCTAACTCATGAGGTTAAAGGTATGAGAATAGTAATTGTCAAAGCTTGTCATTTCCTGTGCACATTTGATACTATTGATGGTAGTGATTATATTATGTCAACCAAGGTGATGTGATCATTCTGTTTAAGTACCTTCTGTGATGTGCCAAAAATGAGACCACAAAAGGGCTATTAATGGTCCAAAGAGGACAACCTAAGAAGAAGCCATCTCCTAAGGTTTCTAAATATTAATAAGAAAGAGACTTGCAATAAACATTGCCCATACATCAGGCCAGGAATCAAACCATAAAGATCAGCAACAACAACAAAATAGGAAAGAAAAAAATTTTTTTAAACCCAGACACAAAGATCATCACCACAGGGGAAACAAGGAAAATGAGAAGAGAGTAATTTAAAGCTCAAACACCAGGATTCTATGAACTGGTAGAAAAAGAGTATCTAGTAAAATGGAAACCAGAAATAATTTCTCAGATAAAAAGAAAGACGGTGTCCAAAGTGAAAGATATGATTAATAACAGTAAATAAGACATCAGGAATAGTACAGAATCTCAGATTATGAAAGTAATAAAATGTGTCAAACAGCTTCAAATAGATTTCCAGGAGATAAAAAACTCTAATGAATGTTTGAAAAATAGTATGCATGAATGTGAAGACCAATTATCAGACCTAGAAGATAGGACTGCAGACAATGAACAGGAAAGGAATAAGTTATGGAAAATAGCAAGGGAACAGGAGAAATCAATCCAGTAGCTGCTAGATGATGCAAAGAAGAAAAGCCTAAGACTGAATAGTCTTGAAAAAACAGGAAACAGAACAAAAGATATAAAAGACTATTCACAGATGTAATGGCAGAAAACTTCACAGAAAAAGGAAAAAAATTAGACACAGATAAGTGTGACATATAGGACTCCAAGTGGCCATGATTTTAAAAATTTACACCTAGACATATAATGATCAAGATTGCAAAAACTCCAAAAGAAGAATGGAATATTGAAAGCAGTTACAGAAAATAAACAAATCACATACAAAGGAAAGTCCAGGCAGAATCATAGCAGACTTCTCAACACAAACACTAAAGTCAAGAAGAGCCTAAAGTATTTCAAGTCCTAAAGAAAACAACCTCTAACCTAGATTGATATATCCTGGAAAACTATTCTTTAAAATCAATGAGGAAATAAGATACTTCCATGACAAAGAACACCTAAGAAACTTTAAATATAAAACATGCACTCCAAAGCATTCAAAACAAAAAGACAATGAGTGTCATAATCCTAGCAGACCCAGCAAAGTGAACTCATTTGGCAAGGCAAGAAACTGAATGGGAAGGAGGGAAAGCAAAGAATAAAAGAGCCAAGAACAAGAAAACATCATGATAGGGGTAAATCAGGATGTATAAGTTATAATCACTAATGTCAATAGCCTCAATGCACAAATTAAACAATACAAACTGGCAGAATGGATTAATAAGCAAGATCCAACAATATGTTGTATATAAGAATTACAATTCAGAAGGAAACCCACAAACTGAAAGTAAAGGGACAGAAATAATTCTCCATGACATAAGAATCTGCAAAAAACCAAGAGTGGTTTATTAGCAGACAAAATAGATTTCAAACAAAAACTAAGAACTAACAAAGAAGGATATTATATCCTCAAACAGGGAACAATCCAAGAGGAAGAGATGACATTCATAAATATTTATGCACAAAATTCTAGTGTATCCAACAATAAAAAAATTAATGAACATGAAAAGCCAGATAAGCACTAATACAATAGTAGTGAGGGAACTCAATACCCAACTGTAACAAATAGACAGATTGACTGGACAAAATACCAATAATGAAATACTTGAATTGAACCAAACTGTTGAACAAATGGACTTAATAGGTGCCTACAGAGTATTTCACCCCACAGAGTCAGAATATACATTCTTTTTAGCTGCTCATGGGTCATTCTCTAAAATAGACCACATGTTAGTTCATAGAGCATTCTTAAGTAAATGTAAAGAAGTTATCTTCTGTATACTGTCAGACTATAGTGCCCTGAAATTGAAGATCAACAGCAAAAGAAACTCCAAGAACCTCACATACACATGGAAATTGAATAGCACTCTGCTGAGTAAGCAATGGGTCACAGAAGAAATTAAAGAAGGAATTAAACAGTTTCTACAGTTATAATGTTAGTACAATATACAGGAATTATGGGACACAATGAAAGCACCTCTAAGAGAGAAATTCATACACTAGAAAACACACACAATAGAAAAACAGAGCAAGCCAAGTAGACAACCTAATGCTGAACCTCAAACTACTAGTAAAAGAGGAGCAAGATAAAGGGAGGAAGTTATAAAGATTAGAGAAGAAATTAATGCAATGATGACTAAGAGAATGATACAAAAAAAATCAACAAATCAAAGAACTGGTTTTTTGAAAGGATAAACCCAATTGACAAATCCTTAGCCAACCTTATGAAAAAAAAAGAAGGTAAAGGTTCAAATACATGCAATAAGGAATGCAAAGGGGGAAATCACCACAGATCTAGCAGAAGTCTAGAGAATAATAAACATGTACTTTGAAAATTCATACTTCAATAAGATGGAAAATGTAGAAAAAAATGGACAGATTCCTAGACATATATGAACTTGCAAAGTTCAACGAAGAAGATATAAGAATGTTAAACACCCCAATATCAAACTGTGAAATTGAAAATACAATAAAAAACCACCAATAAAGAAAAGCTGTGGTCCTGAAGGCTTTACTGCTGAATTCTACAAGATTTTTAAAGAATAGTTAATGTCACTACTTCTCAAACTCTTTAATTAAATCAAAATGGAAGCAGCCCTCCCAAATTTATTCCTGGAAGCAACTATTACACTGATTCCCAAAGTAGAGAAAGACCCAGCCAAAAAAGAGAACTACAGGCCAATCTCCCTAATGAACATTGCTGCAAAAATCCTCAATAAGATACTGGTAAGCAGAATACAGAGAATCATTAAGAAGATCATACACCCTGACCAAGTTGGATTCATCCCAGGGGAGCAAAGATAGTTCAACATAAAATAAAAATCAATAAATGTAATACATTATAGGAAGAACCAATATCATCAAAATGGCTATACTCCCACCACTACTGTATAGAATCAGAGCAATCTAGGTTGAAAGCCCAACAGCATATTTCACAGATCTAGAAAAAAATAATCCAAAAATTCATCTGGAACCACAAAAGGCCTAGAATAGCAAAAGCAGCTCTAGGCAACAAGGACATGGCCAGGGGTATCACAATCTCCAACTTGAAAGTATACTACAAAGCCACTGTGATAAAAAAACAGTATGATACTGACAAGGAAACAGGCCCAAGGGTCAATGGAAGAGACGAGAGGATCCAGAACCAACCCCAGATATACTGAAACACCTTGTCTTTGACAAAGGACCCGACACTCTCAATGGAGAAAAAGGGTAGGTAGGGGAAAGTAGAGAACAAAAAGAAAAAAATTTATAGTTAAAAAAAAGAAAGCTTATGTATTTAGGGTTTGGGGTTATAGGGAGGGTAGAGGAAAGGGAAAAATGAGAATCAAGATTTGTCAAGTACAGGAACAAATTCTCAGTGTTGAATGTGAGGATGTATGTATAAAATGTACCAATAAATTCACATAACAAAAAATAAAAGAAAAAAACTAGAAACTCTACTCTGATGGGTAGTTTACTTCCATCCCCAGAATGATCTCGTTTCAAAAATGTGTCTGCAGTAGAGATTCAGGAAAGGCCAGAGTCCTGCCCTGCTGCTGAGGAATGGAGAATGAAGGGCATAATTTTTCCTTACATGTCTCCCAAGCCTCAGCTGACTCTCACTAACTTTCTGAATTTGAAGACAGATAATTGTCAAGTGACTTCCAATGAGATGACATATATAGAGGGTTTCCACTGGACACACCTATATCGATTCTGCTGATTAAAATAATGTGACTCATTTCCTGAATTATTTATAACTTTCTCAAAATGAACCAAGAGTCCCAGGCAAAGGCGGGCTCTGGATCTGGTGGCTCTCCACAGGAGCTTCCAGGAAATATGGGTGTGGTGAGTAAAGGCATCACACTGGCTTTGAAGCCAAATTCCCAAATGGGAATGTCCACATAATGCAGGCTGGAGAAAGTTAAACTAACTTGTGGCTTGAAAATGTCATGTGCTTTGCCTGAAAGAGATTACATCTTGAGAATGACATTTTTTTAATGTTTTTGTACTGTTTCTGGTTTGTTTGTTTATTTGAGACAGGGTCTCACTTTGTAGTTCAGGTTAGTCCTGACCTCAGCTTTGAACTCAGCAATCTTCTTGCCTCTGCCTCCCAAGTGCTGGGATTATAGAAGTGAGATACCATGCCTGGCACTGTGATATATGGTACTGATTACTGGTAGGTGTGAGTCATCACACTCAGCATTGTTGTATGTGGTTACCTGGGATCAAACTCAGGACCTTGCATTTGCTAGGCAGGTGCTGGAACCACTGAGCTTAATCCCTGGCCCAGTTTCTATTTTTTATTAAATTCCCAAGTCGATGACCCTAAATCTCTTAAAATCCTATATTTCATCAGTCCAAAAAGTCTCTAAGCATAGAATTTCAAATGTACCTATATACATACAAATTAAATTATAGGAAGAGGCAAAAACACAACTAGAACCTCTTATATTTTTTTCCTAATTGAATGTGTGCTGTGCTGGAAATTATTGGTCCCTACTAAGGTTGTCATATCTCAGAGAGGAACGATGAAAGCTAACATTCATCAAATGTTTATGATTTGCTATTAGGTACTAAATACATATGACATCGAATTCTTCCTGACTAGCTGTAGTGTGAATGCTTGTCTCCTGATGAAATGCGTATACTGAAATCCAACCAGCAATGTGATAGTAAATAGAGGTGATATTCGGGGGCTGTGATTAAGTCTTGGGAATGGAGCCTCTCACAAATGTGACTTGTGCCCCTAGAAAAGAGGTGCCAGAAAGCTGTCCATTCCCTTCTCATGACAGGTTCTAGCAGAAAACTGCCATATTTAAATGAGGTGAATGGGACATCACTAGAAGTCAACTCTGCCAACACCTCAACTCCAGACTTCCTAGATCGCAGAGCTGTGAGCAACACGTTTCTTTGGTTTATAAACTTCCCAGCCGATGGGATTTTGTTACAGTGTCCTGAAGAGACTGAGCCACAACTATACAAAGCAAAAACCACCATAGTCCCCTTTCCCACATAGAAGTTGCCCCAAGACACACTGTGAGTAGTTGTGTCAGTGAGTCTTACATTTGTGTGTCCTGAACCTGGGGGCCGTTCTGCAAAAGTGATTTTAAGTGATTTAACTTCACCTCCTTCACATTTTAAAAATTATGAAATAAGAAGTCAGTATTGTTTTAAAGGCCCAAATGGTGAAAAATACATGCAAAAAATGTGCAAAAGAGAACATTCGATTCTTCCATTCTCCTAACTAGACTTTCCAAGTGGACTGCCAATAAGCAGGTGATGATATTGCTATCAGAAAAATATTTTTCCAGTACAACTGAGCTATAGTTGCCCCTGCTTTAGTCTCCTCTTTGGGGTGACAGGGAATCACTTATGTGGTACCAAGCCTGTTACAGATGACAATCATTGGCTTTGGACAAACTGAAAAAAAACCAGTGATCTGAAGGCACTTGAGAAGGAAGTGAAGAGGTGCTGATCCTTGCATGGAGTGTATGGCAAGGGGTGGATCCCTGGCTTTTCCAGCTTTCTACCTTCCAATAAGCTGTGGGTTTGCCTTGTTGTCTGCCTAGTTAGGCTAAAACTTAGATAGCGGTCAACTCACTGGTTAGGGAATCAGAGGAGAAAGTCTGGGGAGATCACAAGTTCCAGGAAATAAAGTGTGTGTGTGTGTGTGTGTGTGTGTGTGTGTGTGTGTGTGTGTGTGTGTGTGCGTGTGTGTGTGTAGGGGGTGGGTGGGTGGATTCTCAGGAACCAAGAAGCCAGGAGCTGCCCCACTGATGTGTGTAAATGCTGTCTGAATCTCAAGCGGACTTGTGAGTTATGCACATGCACACAAGACCCCAGGTAATGTGGCAAGGGTTACAGAAGTGAGCGAGGGTTTTCAGCAACAGCCAGAAGAGGCAAATCTGTGTTCAGATAAATCTGTTCAAATGAAATATGCAACACTCCTCAGGGGAACAGATTAAAATCTAGAAGATCTATCTATGTGTCCAGAGTATAATACAAAATTATAATACAAAATTATTAAAGAAAGAAACCAGAAAATGTGATCTATATTAGTGTAATGTTTCTCAAAAGTTTTGGTCAGTGGGTTCATTAATGGTTTCAAAAATTATTGAGAATGCTAAGGAATTTCTGCTACATAACTATATCTATGGAACTATAATTTATTTGAAATTGACAAAATATATTTATTAGTTTGTTCAGTAACAGCTCCAACATATGTTAACACAAATATTTTTATAAACATAATCACTTTTCAAACCAAACTGATTCATGAGAAGCATGGGATTGCTTATATTTTTCTTAGACCTCTTTAAAGCCTGATTCAATAAAAAGAGAGGAAGATTCTCATCTTTCCTTCTGCATTTAATTTGCTGCAAGATTTTGGTTTGGTTTAAGTTGTGTAGATAATCTGATTCACAGGATTGGAACAATAGGAACATTTTAATGAACCTTAAAGATTATTGTAAATATTATTTCATATTACTCTAAATTTTGAGAGGTGGTCATTTCTCAAAGGTTAGTTACAATGTGAAATCTAAAACTAGATCATATTCTGCTGTATGTCATATCCTATTACATTAAGCCATCATTCTATAATGCTCTTGGAATAGATCTTTGTATATGTTGTTATCTCATTTATTCTTCATGAGCCTGAAAGATGAACTCTTCTGACTCCCGTATTGGGAATAAAGGTTTTCAAATGTATATGATAAGCCATACCAAGATTTTCTTCCAAACATGATAATCTCTTAAGGACAGTAGGTGAAAAAACAAAACAAATGTATCATGTCTGACTTTGCCACTGCAAATTCTGTATTTAGCTTGATCACTTTTATCTGCAAACCTGGGAAAACTCATGCAGTGTAACTTAGGACTAGAAGCACACTTCAGTACTAGAGTGCTTACCTAACATGTACAAGCTCTTGGATTCAGTCCCCAGTAACATGCACACATGCACACACACACACACACACACACACACACACACACACATGCATGCACAAATACACACATACATGCACACACAGAGCTCGCATTTTGATATTCGTAGTAAAATGAAAATAATAAGGAAGTGATCAAACATTTCTTTTTTTTTAGAGAGAGGGTCTTGTTTTGTAGTTCAGGCTGGTCTTGAATTCACTATGTAGCCCAGGTGAGCCTCGAACTCACAGCAATCCTCCTGCCTCTGACTCCCGAGTTCTGGAATTACAGGCGTGAGCCACCACACCCAGCATTATATGTGGTTACCTGAGACTGAACCCAGGCCCTTGTGCTTGCAAAGCAGGCACTGGAACCACTGGGCTAAATCCTCAGCCCAGTCAAGCATGTTTTTTGATGGTGGAAAAATCAGCTTCTAACTGACTGGAGATCTGACCTCAGCACAGGATAGAGGTTAGTCCCATGCATGTAAGTGTAGGAAAAGCTGTAACTTTTAATATGTTTTTTGGACAGAACTTTAAGAGTGGTTGTGCAGGGCTCCAGGTAAACACAGTGTCCTTATCATGGTCACAAAGGTGTTACTGTAGTCTTGCAGACGAGACTCAGCAATCAGACTGTGATTTAGGGGTTACTATGTGTGATTGGAAGGTACCACATAGCTTATTCTGGGAACTGTTCAAGGCTGAGGATGCTATCCAATATATAATACAGAAGCTGTTGAAAGATGGATCAGGGTTCAGTCCCTCGGGGCTGTTCCCCTGCCGTTTCTCTTGAAACTCATCCCTGAGTGCCTCGTTTCCTTCAACAACCCTGAATTAACACCAACATGTAAGAGTGAGGTTGGAAGGGCCGCAGTAGCTTAGTGATCGCTCTGAGTATTTCCTGTCCTCCAAGAGACTCATCATCAATATTCCAACAATTCTCCCCCCGTGGTATAAATGGAAACCTACTTTACTCTGAGAGACAAGTATGAATGTGACAGACATAACAGTAAAAAAGAACAGCACCACAAAGTCTTGAAGTAGAATCTCTTGCTGCTTTTAGAGAGAATGGGGTTTTAATTTCTGGGCCGTCACAAATCACAGAGGAAGACCAACTGTACTGTCGTCTGTCGCACTTTTGTGCAGCTGCTGAAAGGCGCTAACGATGGTGGCTTAGCCGATGACTATTCTTCAAGTGAAAGGAAGCACTGTGCTTCCATCATGGTTACCAGGACAACACACCTAACTGGAACAGAGACTGAGGTGGATCGGTGCAGCCTGAGGAAGAAGGCAGGAAGCAAAAGGGAGGGGGAGAGTGTGGACTTGCCTAAGGGTCCGTGGCTTATCAGTGCTCAGACTTCTGGCTTTGACACGTGCCTTCTTGTGTGTGAGGCAGAGCGCAGAAGGGTGTGAGAGGAATATGGGCTATGGGCACTGTCATCACCAGCGATAGATCTGGGCTAGTGATGGCAAAGGATGCAGGTCAGAAGAGCTTGTTACAGGAGCTGAGAGAGAATTCCTCCGTCCCAAACTGAGCCAAACCTTAGGAGAATGGCCACAATACTCTTCCATTCAGCTGTAAACGTTTCAAGTGTATCATTCTTTATGGCCGAGTAGTACTCCATTTATTTTTACAAATCCACATCTTCTTTATCCAGTCACTGCCTGATGGGTATTTGGATTGTTTCTGAGATTTAGCTATTGCCAACCGTGAAATAAATAGGACACACGTGTAAATACCAAATTGTTTCTCAGGTGTGAGAAACTGAAAATGTAAATGAGGATCATTATCTATCACAGATATTTTGAAACAAGAAGAAAATATTCAAGGAAAAGGGGAACTAGGGAGGGGAGGTAGAGGAAAAGAAAGAAGGGAAAGAAATAAAGTATGAGAAAAGAAGGAAAAAACCCCAGCTTGCTGGACTATCATGTTGGACTTCCAACCACCAGAACTGTGAGGAAACAGCCTCTATTTTGTTTGTTTACTTGGTTGGTTTTGTTACATAGTCCAGGCCAGCTGTCCAGCAGCTCAGGCTGGCTTCAAACTCACAAAGATTCTCCTTCCTTGGCCTCCTAACTGCAGGTGTGCACTGCCACACCAGGCAAAGTTGGTTATTTTTTATTTTATATATGTATATATATATATATGTATGTATGTATGTATGTATGTATATATATATATATATATATATATATATATATTTTTTTTTTTTTTTACTTCTTTTAAGACAGGGTCTTACTTTGTAGTTCAGGCTGGCCCTGAACTCACTACATAGCCAGGCAAGCCTCAAACTCACAGCAATCCTCCTGCTTCTGCCTCCCAAGTGCTGGAATTACAGGCATGAGGCACCATACCTGGCTAAAGTTGATTCTTTAAGGTACCTAGTTTGTGATATTTGTTATGTGGCCTACACTGATTAATACGTCTTTCTCAGTTCCCTTGACTTCACACAAGGTCATTGGATTTAGAGGACAGAATAAAGTTCCTACCCACAAGATAGTGCTTCAGGAACATTGAATTCCAGGCTCATTACAGCAGTGAACTAGAGCAACAGACCGCTAGTTATCCTCCAAATACAGCAGCAACTCCACTTACCTGTGTAGGATATATGGGAGGGAGATACTCTCCAGTGTTTTTCAGAATAGGGTTGAACTCAGTGCCTTCAAGTTGAATTGTACCTTGGGCCCGTATTCGTTTTTTACTTTGAAACAAGATCTCACTGAGGCACTAAGATGCCCAGATTGGTCTTGAATTTGTTCTCTTCCTGCCTCAGCCTACCGAAGTGCTGGGAGTTAGGCATTTCTCATTATTCTTGGTTCTTGTCTTAGAATTTTATGGCCAATTTCTATCTTGGATTTGCTTAAACTAGGGGAGAAAATTGTATTACTGTTCCTAAACTTACAATGCTCCTGGCTTACGCTGTGCCAGGTCCCATAAACCCAGCAGGAGTTGAAACTATTCTAGGTCAAATGCATTTACTACATCTAACCTGCTGGCACACTAGTATAGCAGCACAGGACATTTGGAATTTTGGTTGTTCGCCCTCATGATCCCATGGCTGATGGGGAGCTGTGGTTCATAGAGGCTGCTGCTCAGCACTGTGAGAGATGACAGCACTGCATGTTGCTAACCCAGGAAAGATCCAAATTCAAAATTCTGTACACATCTCTGTTACTGCAGCGAGGACTCACTGCTTGATGCACACAAAAATCAATGCCGTGGCGCTGGGCTTTTCTAAGAAGAAGCTTTAGTGTGTGGCCAACTGGCAAAGAAGTAAAAGTTCAAATGTGCCTCCCTGATGGGAGGAATTTGTGAGAGGTAAGAGGGGGAAGAGCTGCTGGCGGGTTGGATAACAAGAAGGGGCCCATGTTTTTCTGCAGAATGTGCCGTGGCCCGCGTGGTGGTTTTGAGTCTGTGACCTCACTGACCTGGCCTTTTCTGTTCCTGTCGATGTTTGAAAGCCACTTTCAGGCCATAAGAATCACTGGTGAGTTCCTGCAGGTGTTCCTGCGAGGCAGCTGAAGTTAAGGGATCTATGTCTGGTGTGTCTAAACTGTCACCCACTTCAGTTCAGTCTCTCCTGAATATGAGTGGCTTTCACACCATAGTAATGTCAAGAGAATTACTGTGTGAACCATCCAAAGTAGGGGATGATCTATACTAAATGGTGGGAGAAGGAGCCCACCCTGGGGCCTTGTGACACTGTGGGACCCTGGGGTACGTGTGTATACTCTTCTGCCTCTAAAACTTTCAAAATTTCCTGGAAGGTTTATGAGGAACATCTTTTGTTTTTCAGAGTTCTTTTGAACATCTTGAGTTTCTGTTCAGCAGGTGACCTTTAGAAAGAGGAAAGCTAATGGGGCAGGGGGTTTTAGCTCAGTGGTTCTGGCGCCTGCCCTGCAAGTGTAAGGTTCCGAGTTCAGTCCCCAGGAACCCCATACCACAGTGCTGGGTGTGGTGGCTCACACCTGTAATCCTAGCACTTGGGAGGCAGAGGCAGGAGGATTGCTGAGTTCAAGGCTAAATTCAGGACCAGCCTGAACTACAAATCAAGACCCTGTCTCAAAAATTAAAGAAAAAAGCAAGCAAGCAAGCAGCTGATCTCAGAGGAGTCAACCATACAGATAGAGGGGAGGCACATGCCCCCTTTCCTGTACGCTTGAGCAACTTGTGGTGGGCTGTTACCAATGTCAGCGACGTAATCAGCTATACCTATGGTAATAGAACCACCATAAAATCCTCCACTACCATGAAACCCTCCAACGTGGCACTGAGAGAGTTTCTAGGTTAGCAAATCTGCCCATTTGCAACAGGGTTTCACACCTCAACTCCCAAGCCAAAGCTGGGAACCCTCCAGACCTCACCCTCAGTGTCTCTTCATCTGGCTGTTCATCTATATTTCATACTATATTGTCTTTTATAACAGATCTGGAAGTGTTAAATAATTTTTTCCTTCAGTTCTGTGAGCTGGTTTTAATTACTGAACCCAACAAGGTGATCATGGGAGCCCATCAAGGATAGCTAGCTGGGGCGGAGAAGAGAAGGCTCATGACTCGCTTCTAGCAACTGAAATAAGGCGGTCTTCTGGGACTGACCTCGTCAGCCTTTTGGAGCTGCTAGTAATTCCAGTGTGAGAGTTTCAGAATGGAATTGCACTGTGGGAAACTCAGCTGGTATTGTGGAACTTATGTGCATGGGGGTGGGTGGCTAAGTATATGTCTATTCATTTCAGACGCCCATTTTTGGACTGAGTTTTTAAAACTGGGAGTCTGAATTTTTGAACAGCTGGCAAAATTTTTTTTCCCACATTGTGGGTTATCTCTTCACGCTGTAGGTGGTTTCTCTTGCTGTGAAAAAGCTTTTAAATACAGTGAGATCCCAGTTGTTGATTCTTTCTGATTATTCTTGTGTTATCAGGGTTTGGTTTAGAAAGGTTTCCTCTATACAATATCTTTGACAGTTCTTCCTACTTTATCTTCCTGGAGATTTAGTGTTTTTTGTTGTGATATTTAGATCTTTTATCCATTTTGTTTTTAGTTTGGTTCAGGGTAGAAGATATGGATTTAATTTTAATCTTTGGCAAGTGAAAAGCTAGTTTTTCCAGTACCATTTATTAAGAGGCTGTGTTTCTTCCAGTGTTTTGTTCCTTTGTCAAAAAAAGGGTGGCTGATTATATGTAGAGTTGTTTTTACATCTTCTAATCCATTTAATTGATCTTCACATTTTTTTCCCCACTACTGTTCTGTTTTTAACACTGTTGCTTTGTAGTATAATTTCAAGTTGGGGATTGTGATGTTCCCTGCCTAGTGTTTGTCACTCAGAATTGTCTTTGCTACTTTATCTGGTTCCAAATTAATTTTAAGACTGTTTTTTTCTGTGCAAAATGTTGGAATTTTGATCAGGATTGCACTAAATCTGTGTAACAGTTTCAGAAGTATGGCCATATTGATTTATCTTACCCCCCAAAATGAGGGATAACTTTCTATTTTCTGGTATTCTCTTTAATTTCCTTTTTCAGAGTACTGTAGCTTTCAAGTTAGTCTGATTTGTGTAAAAACTCTTCTCAAACTGCTACTCTCAAACTCTAATGAAACTGAAAGGGAAGCAGTACTCCCAATTTCGCTTCTGGAAGCAACCATTACCTTGATTCCAAAAGCAGAGAATGATTCAACCAGTTTAAAGAACTACAGGCCAATCTCCCTAATGAACATAGATGCAAAAACCCTCAATAAGATACTGGCAAACAGAATGCAGCAAATCGTAGAGTAGGTTATACACCATGGCAAAGTAGGACTCATTTCAGGGATGTGGGGATGATGCAACACACGCAAACCAATACATTTAATACATTCTATTAATAGAGCCAAGGACAACAGCCATATGATCATCTTAATAGATGCAGAAAACACACTTGACAAAGTCCAACACCTATTTGTGATAAAAACTCTACAGAAAATTGGAGTAGGTGGTCTATGTCAATCTGATAAAAGCCATCTGTGACAAACCAACAGCCAACATCACACTGAATGGACGGAAATGGAAAGCTTTCACTCTAAAATCAAGAGCAAGAGAAGGATGTCCACTGTCACCACTCTTATTCAATATAGCTCTGGAAACATTAACCAGGGCAATTAGACAAAAGAAATAAAAAGAATAAGGACTGGGAAGGAAGAAATTACATTATTATTATTTGTGAATGACATAGCACTCTATTTAGAGGACCTCAAAAACTCCACTGAAAGCTTCTAGATTTAATAACCTAATTCAATAGTGTAGCTAGACACAAAGTCAACACTCAAAAATCAATAGCCTTTTTGTACAGAAATAACAAACTTACTGGGAGAAAAATTAGAGAATTATTTTCACTTTTGAGGCCATGGTTGATTTGAACTAGTGCCCCCTGCCCCATCATCACTGCTTGTCCTCTGGCTTCCAGACCCCTAGGCTCTGACTGAGCACCGCACTGCTGTGCACCATCACACTGTAGCGAGGGCACACAGCAGCCCAGCTGTGACTGCCCACGGACACGTGAGCTGCTTCCATGATTTGTTCAAATCTACAGATGTTCATAATGTGAGTTCCATTCCTATCTGTGAAAGTTGACAAGGCTAATGGTATATTGGGGACTCACTTTATTGGAAACTGAATCCAAGCCTTTGCACTACACTAAATCTCCAGCCTTTCTTAATTTTTGTTTTTTATTTTGAGTTAAGATCATATTAGGTCATTAGGTTGTCCAGGCTGGGCTACACTTTAAAATCCTCCTGCCTCAGCTTCTCAGTGTTCTACAGGCATTTTCTCCTATTTGACGGTGGCAGAGAGCATTTACCTAAGACCCAGAGACCCCTCCATCCAAGACCTTTCTTGGATAGTTAACAGTCTCTCTTTACATTATCCAGTTCATGCAAGTCTTAAATAGTGCTGTCTAGTCTTTGTGATAATTGATATACTATTTTCCTTTCATAACTGAGGCCTTTCGGTAGTGACTGAAGTACGGGGATGGCATAGCTAGGTTGATGTTAGGAGGTGAAATTCGGTTGGAAAAGGTGAGTCACAGGCCTCACCCTCGATGGGTTTATCTCGCTTTCTGCCTTGTCTCTCGACATTCCTTCCTTCCTGCCTTGTCTTGGCCAGGCTCCTCTGCTATGACACCCTCTCTTGGAGCCAGGAAACCATGGACTGGACCATCTATTCCAATTTTCTGTAGAGTTTTTATCACGAATAGGTGTTGAACTTTGTCAAGTGTGTTTTCTGCATCTATTAAGATGATCATATGGCTGTTGTCCTTGACTCTGTTAATAGAATGTATTAAATGTATTGGTTTGCGTGTGTTGCATCATCCCCACATTCCTGGAATGAGTTCTGCTTTATCATGGTGTATAACCTACTCGATGATTTGCTGCATCCTGTTTGCCAGTATCTTATTGAGGGTTTTTGCATCTATGTTCATTAGGGAGATTGGCCTGTAGGTCTTTAAACTGGTTGAATCATTCTCTTGCTTTTGGAATCAAGGTAATGGTTGCTTCCCGAAGTGAAAATAAAAAATAAAAAAGTAAAAATAAACGTTTTCTCCTTTAACTTGTGGGTGTTGGGTAGTGTGTCTCAGTGACAAGAAGTGACTAACACTTTCAGTGACACACATCTTTAATATTCCCTTGCAATGAGCACTAGAAGAAGCTTACGGGAGCAGCTGACCCGTTGCTTAAGAGCTGGATGTAGGCAAAATTCCATCCTTTAAGGAGATGTTCATAGTTCAGATTTATGTCAGATTACTGGACCATTCTCTGAATACATTGTCTTTTCCATTCTAACACTTAGAACATATTGTTCCTGTTTCACACTCACTCGTTAATCTTTTTCTGAAAAGTAGAAAGCAACTGGAGAGAATTACGTTTTATTCAATGCCTAACATTTATTGCAAGGCTGTGCAAACCAGTGATTAAGAACAAGAGCTTCGGGTCAGATGCAGTGGGAGTTGAAGTCCAGCTCCGTGGCTTTCTAATTGCCAGCTTTGGTGAATAATTTTAACTCGTGTATGAAAATTAGAATGATAATGCCAACTTCAAAGCTTTCTGGACGTGAAATAAAACAAGATGTCAAAAGGACTAGAATAAGCTAAAAAAGGAAGTTGGCACAAGATAGCTAATGTTATCTATTATGTACTCATTTCCTGGTGTCAATTGCATTACGGATTTATTCCATCAACCCAATCCAGTGGGCATAATTATTCTTCTCTAGTGTCTCAAAGTGATGCAATTATATGCTTGACTCGAAGTATGTCTGCTTCATTTGGAATTTTAAAATTCTTGATATTTGACGATTCTCAGTTTGTTGTTCGTCTTAACAGGTTGTGATGGTCATGGTGTTATCTGCACTTGCCTTAATTTTTAAGAACCAACTTTTGAGGCTGCAGTGTATTTCAGTGGTAGAGTGTATGCTCAATATGAGCAAGGCGCAGGGTTTCATTCCTAGCACCACCACCACCAACAACAACAACAACAAAAAAATCATTTTTTGTCACTGCTATGGCTTATACTGCATCTAGACGTTTCTCTAAAGCCTCACTGGCTCATAGGAAGTGGCTGAATCTAGGACAATTGATGCAGCAATTAAGGATGTGTGGTACTAAATTAGTCCACTGATTGGTTTAACATAGTTCTGAGTGTGGATGGTACCAATCAACAGGCCTATATCCCATGGACTATAATGGGAGGACGGGAAGTCAGGCTTGCTGCTACTGCTGCAGGCTGCTTCCTGCCTGCCTTACTATGGACTATTTCTCCTCCTGTATGTCCCTCTGTTGTGTCACCCTGCCTTGGAGCCAGCTGAGCATAGAATGAAACCTCTACAAATGATGAGCCAAATAAACCTTTCCTCTTTTAATTTTGGGTGTTGGGTATTTTGTTCCAGCAATGAGAAAAGTAACTAAGATAGTAAAAAACATGGGATATTGACATGACTCTTCCAAATAATGATAAAAGTCACACATGTTAGAATGGTGTCTCTATGTTGTATTTTTCTTTCAGGCTCTAGGCAGCCATTGCTATTTTTTTTTCCTTGTATAACCCAAGCTATTTAGGATTACTATTCTCTAGTTGTTTTAATTGCAAGTATTACCTGAAGTTACTTTGTTTTCTGTATTACTGGGGGCTGAATCCGAAGCCTTTGCACTGAGCTACATTCTCAGTGTTTTGTATGTTTTATTTTTAGACAAGGTCTCCCTGAGTCACCCAGGTGGGACTTGAACTTGTGATCCTCCCTCAGCCTTCCTCAGTGCTTGGATTATGTATGTGCCCCTGTGCCCAGGAGTGTGCTATTTCACTTTTAAAAACTATATCGTGTTCTCTATAACTCCTTTCTTTAAGCTCACAATCCACTGCTGAAGCAGTATGATAGTGATGAAAATATTGATCAAGTCTGACATATGATCAAAACAATTAGAGACCAACATAGTGGATAGTACTGTAACAAAACAGCTATAATTATTGTAATGGTTGAGCTGTAAATAGAATTTTGAGTCTCCACTGGCCATGACAATGTATGCATGTAATTGCAGCTACTTGGGAGACCAAGGCAAGAGAATTGGAGTTGGGGACCAGCATGGGGGAACGTAGTAAAACTTTGTCTTTCCATTCTTTAGTTTCCTCGTATAGCAAATTCTAATGATTTTGTGTAGTCTTGGCATCGATCTGGAATATGATCAATTCAACTCTTAGACCAGTAGCAGGAATTAGTCAGTCTTGACACAATTTCTAGTTCTCTACCTCTTCCCATTGCTTCAATGGATCTGGATGTCTGTCTTTGTCTTAGTTACTTTCTCATTACTGGGACAAAATAACTGACATTGAAGGAGAAAAGGTTTATTTTAGTTCACAATTTGTAGAGGTTTTGGTCCATAGTCAGCTAGCTCCAAGACAGGGCTGCATGGGAGAAAGGCATAGGAGAGAAGAAACAGTTCACAGAGAGTAGATCAAAGCAGTGAACTTTTCTTTCCCTTTTATTTCATCCAGGCTACAAGCCCAGTGATTGCTGTCACCCGCAGCCAGGGTGGGCGTTTGCAGGATCCACCCTCAGAACTATGATTAACCAATCAGTGGACTAATTTAGTATTACATACTCTTAATCCATATTTACACTCCCATGATGCAGCCACCTCTACAAAGCCCTGTCTATGAAGGCATGAGGCTTTGAAAGGACATGTAGATATAAGCCAGAACTGTCTTAAACAACTGCTTCCTGGTGACAGCTAGATAAACCTACTGGATTTTTTTCTACCGACCCCACACAATATGCCGCAATGACCAGCAGGCAGACATGGAGTAATTCCACGTAACTGCTTCTAATAAGCGTTTGAAGTTCCAATTAGAGCTCCCCATGGGAAACTTCCTGGGTAATGGTCTGAACCCCACTAACGGCTTTAACCCTCTTTTCCCCATTTATTTTTCCCTCCTCTGCTTGTTGACTTCCCAGTCCCAATTCCCAGTCTAGAATTCCTTAAGAGAGACTTCAAAACCAAGTGAGAAAGAAACCATAACTGTAAAAATCTCAACGCCTAGCAGTCTCAGTGAACATTATCAGATAAGAGGAAAGACAGTAAAGCAGAAATTTTTCCTTGTCCTATCAAGAATTTCTCACGTGGCGCTTGACTGAAGACATAATAACAAGCGCCCTCAGCCTCATTCCCACAGCAGAGGCAGTAGAGAATTCGCGTGGCTCTTCCTCCTTTGGCTAACAGCTGAGCAGCAGTGGCATTGAAGATACCCAGGCACCACGCAATGACCGCAGAATGTGTGTGGCAGTGGGATTCTGTGCACAGCAGCACATTTTCCCCACGATTTCTAGTTGGAAATCTGAGAACTGACAGGTAATGGGGATTTCTTTAAATTGGTATTCAGAGTTCGGATGTCCCTTTGATGGGAGGCTCCGGACTATTATTTCCAGAGAGTCTCTGTTCTTCTTTGCTATTCACTAATCCGCTCCTGAGCGCCAGGTAGGGCACATAGTACCTGAGGTCGACCAGATTTAAGGAACCTGGGACTCAGGATCAAGCTAGGCTGCTAGGTCAACTTTTGCAGCTTGCTTAACAAAATGACCTTAAAGACTTAGCCAAAGGGTGCAGCCTGGTGTTTGTGAGTCACTCAGAACACGTCGCGTTCCACTACAGCCCGGTTTGAGGAACACCTTTTTATGCCTGCAACTAAAGAACAGACTGCAGGGACTCGGCCCGGGTGGGGCTGGGCGTTGGGGGCGGGGCCAAGAGGGCGTGGCAGATTCCGGCCGGGCGCATGCGCGTAAGCGTCTGTGCGGCCGGGGGCGGAGCAGCACCCGGGCCCACGCCGTAAACAGAAAACATGGCTGCGGCGGCTCCGGGGGCTCTAGCCATTGTGCAGGCCGGTTGCACTCGCTGGGTGGCGGCCGGCTGCGTGCGGCTCGGCTCCGGTTTGAGGCTGTCCGGCTCCTGGGCCGGCCGGCGGATAGGCCCGGCGCTGTGGGCCCGAGCCTGCGCCCCCGCGGCCGGGGGTCCCGGCCCGCGGAGGGGCTACAGCTCGGAGGTGAAGAGCGAGGACGAGCTGCGGGTGCGGCACCTGGAGGAGGAGAACCGCGGTGAGCGGCGGGCGGGCGGCGGGACGTTTCGGACTCCATGCGGGGCGCCAGGCTCACCTGCCTGGAGTCGCGCGGCAAGGTCGCGTGGGGACGGTGCGGTCGGCGTCTGCCGGCGCCGGCGTCTGCGGTGAGACTGCAGGCGCTGCAGGGACGATGTCCTTTCGCTCTGCATAACCTGGACCCTGAGGGAGTTTTGCCTCGTGTCCGTTTTATCTTACAAAGTTAGTTTGGTTGCACTTAAGTTAAATGGTGTTGGGCACTTTTGTCTGGCGTATAATGTGGAGGAGTGATTTTGCCCTTGAGCAGCTTGTGTTGGGAGGAGGAGATAGCACAGAGGGAGGCAGTGAACGAGGGTGAGCAGAGGAAATACTGAGGATGAAGCTTGGTTCCTTCCACTTGCAGCGGTGGGAAGAGCAGACGGCGGGGTCTCAGAGGGTGGAGCGCCAGGTTGCTCAGGGTAAGCCCTAGGACCAGGCGCTTAGTGTTGGTTGGCGTGCATCTATTGGACATCTCTAATCGGTTAAGCACCGGTGAAAAGGAGTAAGTCAGGCTTTTTCAGAAGCACTTTGGAAGTATAAGGTCTAATGAGAATGGAGGGTTTGGCCAGGTGACAGGGGTTCCAAGCCAGCATTTAGCAGGCAGATTTCTCTGTGCTTCAGCCATCTCATCTGTAAAATAGGAGAAATAGTACCAACTTGATGAGGGTATGTGGAGGTTTGATAAGATTGTTAGTATACTGTGCCCACAAAGCATTCAGCCCGTAGTAGGTGCTCAGCGGTATGAAGTTACTTGATATCTTGTTTATTAATGCAGTCAGAGACGAAGGAATGGTCAGTGATGGAGATGTGAACACGTGTATTTGAGAAGTATAAGGCAGGTGTGGCTGTGGTGTGGCCCGAGAAGCAACATAGTAACCAGTTCAGCTGAAAGACTGGAGCTCTGAGGCTACAGTCTTGGGTACGCGTAGCTGTGCTGGATTTCAGTTGCATTAGGTGTACCAGCGATGTGGTAGATAGAAGCGGTTGTAAAGGCAGCAAGTCATAGGTACCAGACTGTATGTGTGAGTGAATCGATAAGTAACTTTGCACAAAATGTCTGGAAAAGTTAGGATCTGAATGGGCCAAAAGAGAAAATAACAGAGCATTTCAGATGTTTTCAGTGTCACTATCAGCTATTAGGACATCATGGATTTTTAAGAAAATTAACCTGAAAAAATAGAATTAAACTAGTTTGCTTTTAGGATTGATGAGGATGACCGTGCAAGCCTAGCTGATGCCACTTATTCTTTGGTATGCTTTACCCCTGAACAGACAGTAAGCAGTACAAAGGAAAATGTGAGGTCACAGATGTTATGGGGACGGGGGAGGTAGATGTGTCCCTGGGTTTTGTTTCTTATAGAGGCAAGTGCAAAATTTGGTCTTCTCAGCAGCCTTTAAGAAATACAAGAACTCTCCTGGGCCAGCAATGCTCCTACCTGGACTTGGAGCTCTTGAGATCGACTGGAGTGGGTAGATGCAGAGCATATTTAGCTTTTTGTGCTGTCACAGGTCCATATTTGGATTGTTGCACAGTGTCCGGTCATGTGACCTTGTTTCTTAGGTGGCGATTTCTTGCATGGCTGTCTACCCTACACCGTGTTAGGCAGGAGTGCTGGCCATGGCTTGGAGAAATCTCTTCTCACCTTTTTCTTAGGTCTCCTGGCCTCCAGTCATTCTCCTTCCCAGTTTTTTCTTCACATTAGCACTAGGGTTACCTCTTTGAAGCCTAAGAATCATTTCTTGCGCACTTAATAACCCTTGATGCACCTCCAATCCTTGATGTCTTCTCAACTGTTAGGTTGCACAGGTGTGTTTCTCCAGCACCGAACCTAGGCTTTGCCTTTTCTGCTCTTTTTCTGTGACTAGGCGTTTGCACAGGGCTACTGGAGAGAGATCCTCCTCTTTTCTCTGCCAGCCTTCCTTCCCCTAGCATGGTAAGTGTCTACTATAATTGCGATCAATTTAAAAGTTCATCTCTTTGAACCTTCTGGCAGAAGTAGAGCAACAAATGCCTGGCATGGAGCCCTACTCGATCCTTATTTCCTCATATCTGGGAGATCTTCCCATGTTCTGTATCTATACCAGTCTTCCTCAAGCCAGTACAGTGGACTGTGCAGTCATCTTTTCAATTTCTACAAAATGCATTTTGTGGTCATGCGACTTACATCTTAGTAAAGGTATATATTGAGATACATGTAGGTATTTTCTACTCTGAGATGTAATTCATATATCATGAGGCACAGATTACACAGTGTACCATTGCTCTACTTTTAGAGTTGTGCGGTAAAACACAGCCCATTCAGCCTCTGCTGTGGCTTCCCATTTTCTCCTCCTCCAGCTCTAAAAAGAGTTTACTCACTTTCTTAATGGTTTGTCTACTGTGATAAAGTCTGTTCTCAGATCCTTTATAACATTTTGTTCTATTTTAAGTGGAATTGTTTTCTTACCTTCAGCTTATTCATTGCTAATACACAAAAACATGATTCAGTTTTGTATATTGATCTTGCATTGTATGATTTTGATGAACTTTTTTTTCCTAATAGTGTTTTTAATGGATTTATTACTTTTACTTGCAAATATGGTAATTATATCCCTTCCTTTTCAATGTGAGTACCTTTTAGTTCCTTTTCTTTCCTTTTGCATGCTTGGAGCCTCCACAATAGTGCCCAGCATAATGAGAGCAGTATTCCTGATTGTAGGGGCAGCATTTGGACTTAACTATTTAGTGTGATGTTAGTAATTTTTACTTTGTAGATGTGCTTTATAAATAAGAGAGCTTCCTTCAGTTTGTAGCTTGCTGAGTGTTTTTATCAAGTTGAATACTGTCAGATCGTCTTCTGAGTCTTTTGGGATAATTACGGTTTTACTTGAGCCTGTTGTGATTGATGAATTATATTATTTTGAAATGGTCTTCTGTATGCACACTTGGAGTAAATCTCTCTTGCTTGTGATATCAATTTGGTTTTTTTTGTTTGTTTGTTTTGTTTTTTTTAGGTTTTTTGAGACAGGGTCTCGCTTTGTAGTTCAGGCTGGCCCTGAGCTCAGCCTCCAACTCACATCACAGCAATCCTCCTGCCTCTGCCTCCCGAGTGTTGGGATTACAGGCGTGAGCCACCACGCGCGGCACTGTGGTATGTGGTACTGGTTGCTGCTGGGGTGAGTTTCCACACCCAGTATAGTATGTGGTGACCGGGGATCGAACCCGCTTGCAAGACAGAAGCCGGAGCCACTGAGCTAAATCCCCAGCCTGGTATCAATTTATTTTATATATGGTTAGATTGTATTTGCTTGTATTTTATTGGTTAATTTTTTTTGCCTCCAAATTTATGAAAGATACTGATTTTTAATGTCCGATTTTATTTTAGCTTTTTTAAAAAAAATTCTTTTTTTTTTCTGAGATAGGGTCTTGCTTTTGTAGTTCAGGCTGGCCCTGAACTCACTCACTATGTAGCCCAGGCAAGCCTTGAACTCACAGCAGTCCTTTTACCTCTGCCTCTCTAGTGCTGGGATTACAAATGTGAGCCACCACGCTTGGCATTGGGCATTGTGGTATGTGGTGCTGATTGCTGGTGGGAGTGAATCATCACGCTTGGCATTGTGGAATATGGTTACCAAGGATCGAACTCAGGACCTTGCCCTTGCAAGACAGGTGCTAGAACCACTGAGCTAAATTCTCGGACCAAAATGTCTGATTTTAGAATGAGGTATACTTCCCTCATAGAATGAGCTAGGATGTTTCCATTCTGCTTTTATTTTCTACAGAAGATTGTAAAGAAATGATGTAATTTTGTTGGTATTTTGGCAGAATTTATCAGTAAAACCATCTGGGTTTGATGCTTTCTGTATTAGAAGCTTTAAAACTGTATGTGTAGCTCAGGGTGGTCTTGAACTGCAGTCCTTCTGTCTCAGTTTTACAGCTGTGCCCATCACCACACCTGATGACAATTGGGGGTTTTTTTGTGAGGGGTGGTACTCTAGCATGCTAGGCAAGTGTCTGAGCTAATTTTCCAGTCTTCATTGCCCTTATTTGTTCATTTATTGTTCATTTATATGTTCATTATTTCGTTCATTCATTCATTCATCTTTATCTTAAATATTCTGCGTGTGTGTTTATGTATGTGTGTGCGTGTGTTCATGTGTGTGTGCGTGTATCTGCCTCTGTGTTATTGCTTGCTCTGGTTTTGATCAAGCATGTTGTATGATTTTATTTTCTTTCTTGCCTTAGCCTATCAGTTATATTTCTTGAACTTTTTTAAATGAATGCCTTAAAATTTGCCATATACACTTTTAATATAAATCTACTTTCAAATAACACTATACGCTTCCTGGTAGTGAAAGTTTTTCAGTTTTTTCCTCCTGAGCTTTTATAACATTGCTATTCATTTCCCTTCTCTATAATCATCTATGCATAGTTACTGTTTTATTTTGAAGAATTGTCATCTTTTAGGCCATTTAGGAATTATAAATCAAAAAGAATCTTGAAGTTTATTTAGTAGGTTTGTTAGCAGAAGTAGATAGTTAAAATATTTCTTAGTATGTTTTGTTTTTATTGCAGGATAGAACAAATGAAAATTATTGTTTTTGGAAATGAGATTCTTTTATTACAGTGGAAGGGAAGGTAGAGATATGAAATGGAGAACACTAGGTGGGGAAGAAACCTTTATTGGTATATTTGAAATAGAGCTGTGAGGTTACGTTTATGATTTCAGGTAACCCTAAAACCATAAGCACATAAACATATATTACACACATCTCCTAGTTTTGTGCACTGAAATAATCTAAAAGCCATGACACTACTGAACAGTATACATCTTACATACTTAGATCTGGTTTCTAAATATGGTTTTTTGACTACAGTAAGCCCACGCTCTTTGAAGAAACGACTGATTTTTGCGTCTGGACAGGAAGAGTATAGTGGGAATCTGGAAGATCTTCTTGAGGCGGAAATAAGTAAATGCTGAGATGCTGAGAGGAGCGGGTAGAGGGTACAGAAGTGGCCGCTAGGAGGGTCATTGGAACATGGATGTGTCGCGATGCTAAAGTACTGTAGATGCTGAACGAAGAGTCTGTGTTGCCGTTGGGAGTCTGGGCGGGTGGCGAGAGGAGAGCCTGCGTTTAGAGAAGTGTGGTAGCAAGAATTCACCAAGTTGGAGACACTACAGGAATGATCTTGGTTCATAACCTAGGATCCCTTTACCTTTTCCCAAATCGGCACCAAGTTATCCAAATAGCATTTGTTCACCTTTTCCCCACTGTTGTGAGAAGTCATTTCGTCTAAATTTCCAGACATTTTGTTTTACTCTCACTCTATATTATTTACTTCTAATGTTATGTTAATTAAAATGCTGTGTTGTTTTAAAATATATGATAGGGCTGGCTCCTCCCTTCTTTGCCATTGCCCTTCTTTTTTGGAGAACCCTCTTCCTGCTTTGTTTTTCTGCATGAATGCTGGCATCTTTATGTGTAGTTTCAGAATTAGGGTTGTGTTGAATTTATAAGGTAGGGAACTATTTGTTATTTTTTTCCTGTTTAAGAACGTCGTATGTGTTTTCATTTATTCAGGTCTACTTTTTTGTGTTTTAGGTTTTTTGTTTGTTTCTTTGATTCTTGAGTCAGGCTGTTTGCTGTGTATTCCAGGCTGGTCTCGAACTCACTAATGTGGCCCAGGCTGGTCATGAACTTGTGGTGATCCTCCAGCCTCAGCCTCTCAAGTGCTGGGATTGCAAGCATTTTTTAGTTTTAACACATGTTCACCAGTAGGTTTTGCATAGTTCTTGCCAAGTGTGTCTGTCATCCGGCTATGCCCTCTTCCTCCTTCATATTGTTAACAAAAATGGAGTGTATTCTCTATGTAAGTCTTCTCCCTCCTTTCTTCTCACTGAACTTTTCCCTTCCTATTATGATTTTTTTTTCTGGATATATTAATTTCATGTCAATAGTCTTCATGCTTTGCCGATAAAAATGTTCAGATTGAGTGGCTGCTGCACAAGTCACCATATGATGTCTGTATAAACAAATAATTGTACATAAGTGTTCAGTAGTAACATTGCTGACACACCCTGACCCTGGAAAGAAACACAATGTGTTCTACCCACGGATACCTTCTATACCATGGGGAATCTTGAAAAAATGCACAATTAAAATCACAGTACAGAAACCACGTTCCAGCATTTTGTGTCTCTGAAATAGCTGGCAGAGAGGTGAAGAGTGGTTTCCAGAGTATAGAGGAGAGAGGAATGGGAGAAGAGGGACGAAAGGGTTGGCTATTCTAGTTTATCTTTTGTCTTCCAGTTTTTGGCATTTATAGCATGACTTTCTCATCAGAGTTGATGATAGATTTTGTTTTCACTGTAGTTGTTAAATATCTTACCCATAAACTGACTGTAAACTGTGTCATAGCATCACTGATAACCCCTCTGTCCACACTGCCTTCACTCTGCCGATGGAGTCAGTCTGCATCCTTTGCTCCCACTACCTTGTGGTGACCTCTCTCCTGGAGGCCTCTGTGTGCCTTTGGCTTGGTCTTCCCAAGTATATTTCTCCCTTCTCTTTTTGTTAACTGAGGTGAAATTCACATAACACCATATTCATCATTTTAAGCTTTTAAGTGCACAATTTAGTATTTTCAAGTTCATCCACCATGTCGTAGAAGCACTGCCATGATCTAATTCCAGAGTATCCTCCTTGCACCTTCCTTTCCCCTTCCCTCAATCCTTTGTTCCCTTCTATTTGAACATTTTCTTTCTCCTTTTTACTCTATATTTTGTCCTTATTTACCTGTTTTTGATTTCTCACACTAGAGAAAAATGCAATATTTAAACGTGTGTTTAATTTATTTCCCTTAAGAGTATAGTCTCAAGTAAAATTTCTTTAGATAGAAATGTCTCAAGCTGATCCTTCTTTATGACAGATTAGTACTCTGTTGTATAGACAGCACTTCCTTATCCTTACATTCATTGTTAGTTACTTGGGCTGTTTTCCAATAGTTAGCTATTACAAACTGTGCCACTATAAACATGGATGTCCATGTATTTTTGTGGTATGGTGCTTTTAATTCATTTGGGAGGATACCGAGAAGGGGAATAGCTGTGGAATCTCTAGGCCTCGTTTTTTGAGCAATCTCCACACTGATTTCCACAGTGGTTATGGTGTAGAAAAGTTCTTTTCCCCCAAAAACTATGCTAGTATTTGTTGTTAGTTTAACTCTTTGTAAGAACTTTTCTTTCTGGGGGCCGGGGAGTTAGCTCAGTGGTTCCGGCGCCTGTCTCGCAAGCGCAAGGACTGGGGTTTGATTCCCCGGTAACCACATAACAATACTGGGTGTGGAGACCCACGCCCAGCAGCAACCAGTACCACATACCACAGTGCTGGGCGTGGTGGCTCACGCCTGTAATCCCAGCATTCGGGAGGCTGAGGCAGGAGGATTGTGATGTGAGTTTGAGGCTGAGCTCAGGGCCAGCCTGAACCACAAAGCGAGACCCTGTCTCAAAAAACCTAAAAAAAAAAAAAAGAACTTTTCTTTCTGGAGTGAGATGGAATCTTAGTGTTATTTTAATTTGCATCTCTCAAATGACCAGTGATGTCGAACATGCATTTATTTATTTATTTATTGTTTCTACTTCTTCCTCCAAGAAGTGTCTGTTCATTTCAGATGCCTATTTTTGTATTGAATCTTTAAATTTGGAGGGTCTGATTTTTTTTTGAGACAGGGTCTCATTTTTGTACATCAGGCTGGCCCTGACTCAGTATGTAGTCTAGCAAGACTTGAACTCACAGCAATCCTCCTGGCTCTGCTTCCTGGGATTACAGGCATGAGACACCACGCCCAGCATTGTTGTATGTGGTTACCAGGGATCAAATTTGGGACCTTGCGCTTAGAAGACAGGTGCCAGAACCACTGAGCTAAATCTCTGGCCCTGATTTTTTGAATTCTTTAAATATTTTAGATAGTCCTTTGGTTGAAGAGCAGCTTGTGGAAATTTTTTTCCCACTCTATGGATTGTCTCCTCATTCTGTTGATAGTTTCTTTTGCTATGCAAAAGCTTTTGAATAAGATGAGGTTCCAGTTGTTGATTTTTCATATTATTTCCTGTGTAAATGAGGTTTTGTTCATGTCTTTGCCTATATTAATGTCTTTGAAAGTTCTACTTACTCGTTCTTCCAGCATATATTGTGTTTCTGTTTTAATATTTAGATCATTGATCCATTTTGATTTTAGTTTAGTGTAGGGTGAGAGATATGGGTGTAGGTTTAATGTTTGGCACATGGAAAGCCCATTTTCTTGTATGAGAGACTATCTTTCTTCTAGAAGTGCTTTCTTCCAGAAGCGAAGGTGTTTGGTCCTTTTATCAAAGATAAAAGTGTGTTTGGACTTGTTTCTGCACTTCTGATCTGTTTCATTGATCCTTGGATCTGTTTTTTTGTTTTTGCCTATACTATTGCTGTTTTAATACTGGAGTTTTATAGTATAATTTCAAGTCAGGGATTGTGATTCCCCCCGCCCCTTGCTTTGCTTTTGTTGCCCAGCGTTGCTTTTGCTATTGTATGTCTCTTCTGGTTCCAAATGAATTTTAGGGTTATTTCCTCTAACTCTATGAAGTATACAGATGATATTTTGATTGGGACTGCTTTAAATCTGGACAGTAATTTTAGAAGTATGGCCATTTTCAGTATATTGGTTTATTTTACTCAAGAACAAGGGTTGGCTTTCCTTTTTCTGATCCCCTTTTTGACCTTTTTTTTTTTTTTCCAGAATATTGTAGTTTTCAAAGGAAGTAAATGGTCTTTTAGTTTTCGTTAGATTGATTTCTAAGTATTTCATTTTTTATGTTACCATGAATAATGTGGTTTCCTTAATTTCTTTCTCAGCAAGTTTATTTGTATATTGGAATGCTCATATTTTTTAAGTGTTGACTTTGTATCTACCTACACTACTGAATTAGGTTATTAAGTCTAAATTTTGGTGTTTTGGGGTCTTCTATATAGAAGATCATGGCATCAAAAAATAATGACAGTGTAACTTTCCCATCCTTAAACTTGTTTCTCCTTCTCTTGTCTAATTGCTCTGGCCATTGTTTCCAGAACTGTATTGAATAAGAGTGGTGATAGAGTGGACCTTCTTCTCTTGTTCTTGATTTTACAGTGAAAGCTTTCAGTTTTTGACCATTTAGTGTGATGATGACTGTTGGTTTGTCACAGACGGCTTGTATTAGATTGACATAAAGACCATCTATTCCAATTTTCTGTAGGGTTTTTTTTTTTTAACTATCATGAATAGGAGTTGCACTTTGTCAAATGCATTTTCTGCATCTGTTGAGATGATCAGATGGTTTTTGGTCTTTGACTCTGTTAATGTAATATACTATGTTTATTGATTTGCATATGTTTTTTTCAAAATTTTTTTTAAAGCTTGTCGAGGTAGTTTTTTCTTTTTTTTTTTTTTTTTGTATCAGGAATTGAGCTCAGGACCGTGTGCTGGCCACACAGGTGTGGTGCCATTGAGCTAAATTCCCTGCCCTTGCACATATTGAACTATTTGCTCATGGTGTATAATCTTCTCAATGATTTGCTGCATTCTCTTTGATAGTGTTACACTGAGGATTTTTGCCTCCATGTTCATTAGGGTGACTGGCCTGTAGTTCTCTGAATTGATAGGATCCTTGTCTGGTGCTGGTATCAGAATGAATTGGGAAGTATTGTTTCCCTTTCAGTTCTGTTAAGGAGAATGAAGGGTAGTGGCATAAGATCTCTGAGTTTCATATACATTCACCAGTGAAACCTTCAGAACTTTTTCTTTGTAGGTTTTTAATTTCATCTTCAGTTTCACTGACTTGGTATTGCGTTATTTAGATTTTTTTTTTTTGAGACAGGGTCTCACTTTTTGTAGTTCAAGCTGGCCCTGAGCTCAGCCTTGAACTCACAGCAATCCTCCTGCCTCTGCCTCCCAAGTGCTGGAATTACAGGTGTGAGCCACCACACCCACTATTTAGAATTTTTATATCTTCTTGATTTTGCTTTGGTAATTCGTATGTACCTAGGAATCTGCCCATTTCTTCTTTGTTTTCTATACAGATTTTTGAAGTAGCTATTTATGATCTTCTGAATTTCTGCAGGGTGTTGTGATTTCATCCTCATCTTTCCTAAGGGTGTAGGTTTGAGCCTTCTTTTGGATGACATTGGCAAAGATTTGTCGATTTTATTTAATCTTTCAAAGAACCAACTCGGATTCATTGGTTCTTTGTATTTTCATAGTCTTAATTGCATTAATTTCAGCTCTAATCTTTATAATTTCCTCCCTTGTATGTGCTTTGGGCTTGTCTTGGTCTTATTTTAGAAGCTGAGGTTTAACACTAACACTGTTTATTTGTGTTTTTGATGTGAGAATTCACCACTATAAACTTCCCTTGTATGACCACTTTTATTACATGCCATACATTCTGGTATATTATATTGGTATTATCACTTAATTACAGAAACTGAGTTTTCTTTTATTTCATCTGTGACTCATTGGTTGTTTAGGAGGATATTATTTAATTTCCACATGTTTATGTAGTTTTTTTGGTTTCTTTTGCCACCGGTTGCCAATTTCATTGCACTGTGGTCTGATAATATACATGGGATTATTTCAGTTCTTTTGCATTTATTTCGGAGTGTCTGTTTTGGAAAACATCTAAGAATACACATCTGTGTATTCTGTGTATTCTGATGTTGTGGAGTAGAACATATTACAGGCAGGCATTTACTAAGGCTATTAGTTTACAGGTTTGGTTCAATTCTGCTATTTCTTTGTTGATTTTTTTGTAATAGTGGGATGTTGGGGTCCCCCATTACAGTTGTATTAGTACTCATTTGATTTTTCATCTTTTATTAATATGTTTTATATAGTTGGGTGTGCTGGTATTTGGTGGATATATTTTTATGATTGTTATCTCTTGGAGAGTTCCTTGAACAAGTATGTAGTGTCTTTGTCCCCATTGATTAGTCTTGGCTTGAAATTCAATTCATTTGCAAATAGAATAGCTACCTACTTTTTCCTGGTTCCTGTTGCATAGAGTATCATTTTGCATTCTTTGACTTTCAGACTACGAATTTCTTTTTGAGTTAAAGGCGTTTCCTATATGCAGCATATTGTTAGATCTTTTTTCTTGATTCCTTCTTCCAGTCTGTTTCTTTTGATTGTTGACCGGAGACCATTTACACTGCTGATTATAACTGACAGGTATTGATTTATCCATGTCATAATTTTCCTGTTATTGGTTCCTTTTTTTTTTTTTTTTTTTTTTTTTTTTTTTTTTTTTTTTTTTTTTTTTTTTTTTTTTTTTTTTTTTTTTTTTTTTTTTTTTTGTTTTTTTTTTTTTTTTTTTTTTTTTTTTTTTTTTTTTTTTTTTTTTTTTTTTTTTTTTTTTTTTTTTTTTTTTTTTTTTTTTTTTTTTTTTTTCTGTTTAGTTGCTTGCTTTTCCTGCTGGTTTCATTCTGTTGGAATTCATGAAATTGTCTTTGTTATCCCTTCCTCAAGAATAATTCAGAACATTCTAGAGTGTTAGTTTGGTAGTCATGAAGTTTTCATTATTTTACTTCTCTTGGTTTTTAAAGATTATTTTGTGGTGTACATCACAAAATGAGTTGTGATGAGTTGGAGGTTGTTTTCTTTTAGGACTTGAAATACATCATTCTAAGCTGTCCTTGACCCAAGGCTTTGTGTTGAGAAGCGTGCTGTGGTGCTGATTGGCTTTCTTTTCTAGGTGATATTTTTTTTTCCTAATAGCTTTTAATATTCTGTTCTTGCTTTGAATTTATGGAATCTTGATTGCTTCATGTCTTGGTGTAGCTTTTATTTTTTTTATCGTGGATAATTGAATTTTCTTTCCCCAGATAAATTCTGGATGTCAGATTCTGTTTTCATGCTTGAGAAGTTTTCTTTCATTACTTCTGTGAGGTTTTTTTTTTTTATGTGTAATTTGTGCTATCTTCTGCTATTTCATTGACTCCCGTCAATCTTATGTTGTTCTTTGCATCATCTACTAGTTGTTGGGTTGATATTTAATGATTCTTTGCTATTTATTTTTAAGCAATTTTTCTTTTTCATGATCACTAACTGCAAGTCTATCTTCTAAATGTGATATTCTGACCTCACATTTGTTCATTTTACTCTGTATACTTTCAACAGAAATTTTAATTTCCTGGATATATTTCTTGGATTCCTTCTCTCTGCTGTGTTGGACATCTATGATTTCTGTCGTTTTTCCCAAGTTCCTCTTAATGTCTTTATCTACTTTAAATTCATAAGCATGTCTTACATTGTGACCATCATCTCTTTAGTTATTTGAGAAATTATTTCTAATTTGATTTTTTTCCCAGTACCCTCATTTATCTCCTTTGTTCTCTGCTCTTAGCATTTCAGAGAGTTCAGGTGGCTGGCTTTTGAATTGTGCCACCTCACTCAAACTCCCAGTTTTGCCTTGCAGGATCTGGAAGTCTGGGGTTGTATCTTGCTATTGTGTCTTCTCATCTTCTTTTTTTAGTTTAATTCCTAGGTTGATGCTTATAAATAGCTTGTGATAAGTAGCTTTATTGCCAGTTTTGAAAACTCCTTAGGAACTGACTGCTTTTCAGAGATGTCTTCTTGCTGTAGTTGGCTTTTCGCTTTTGAAGCTGTTGTAAAATCAGTTCATAGGGGATGAGAAGTTACTACCTATGTTGCCTAGCCAGTGGTCCTTGCCAGTAACCTGTAGTAAATTTTATGACCATCAGGTAGTCTTGTTTTTGGTATACAAGGAAGAACAACTGAATAGAACAACTATGTCACTTTGGCCAAAGTAGTACAGTCAGTAGTAACAACACCATCAAGTACAGCATAGAAAATGACAAACTGTGATAACTATTAATTTGTCACCTTTCACCATTTGAGTAAGATTTGTAGGTATATAACAACTAAAAGAAACCAAAAAGTTGTATACTATAAATAATCCCTTAATAAAGCGATTTTACCCTCAGGAAAGTACTTAAAAGAAATGAGGGAAAAAATAGAGAAATAGAAGAAGAGATGAATATCAAGAGTGAAGGACACAAGCTTTGGGAAGCCAGTGGGAAAAAACAAGAGAGAAAGAAAGAAGGAAGAAAGAAAAGCAAGAACCGAACAAAACAACAAGAATAGAAGAGAACAACAAGAGTGGAACAAAATAACAACAAAAACCCAGGGACAGTGTTCACACTCATATAAAAACCATAACAAAAAAGAGCCAAAAAAGGCAAAGAGTAAAACGGTCCACTTCAAGGCGTGTCTGTGCTGTGACTGGTATACAAAGGGGGCAGACGGAGCTCAGATCCATATTTTTGATCCCAGCTGTCCTGCAGTAGAATTACAGAGGAGTGTTAGATAATCCCAGCAAACCTACACCTGCAACCCCACTGAAGTTCAGGCTGACCCCAGGTTCTGGTTGTGAGGTCGAGACCTGAGCTGTTCAACCCACAACATCCCAGGTGCCTCTTGCTGGCTTGTACTTGACTCTCTGACCCTGGGCGTTTCCCTCAGCTGTACTTTTCCCTGACACTGGGCACTGTTAGATGGAGCCAACCTGTAGCTACTGAGCTCCAGGTTCAGCTAGTTCCTCTCCAAATAGTAACTGGCCAGTTGTCTTCACCTGGGGACATCTGAACCAGAATCACTCACCTGCCCACTGCATCTCTCAGTGTCTGATGTTATGTTACACCTATCTGTTTTGAGCTAGGGATTGAGCCCGGTGGTACAGAACCTGCCTAGTAAGCATGAGGTCCTGAGTTTGAGTCCAGGTACCAAAAATAGAAACAAAAAATACTTGTGTGTTTCTCCATGGAGGCCTCTAGAATCAGTGGTAGCCCCTGTGCCTATATAGGTTTGAGCTATTTATCTCAAACTGCAAAGCTGGGGTTCAGGGAGAAAGCACTTTTTCCTGCTTACCTCTTCTGCATTGAAGCCCCTCTCTTAAATGTCCTCATCGATTCCAGTTCCCACTGGGGGACCATTTCCCTCCTTCTCTTCCCACATTGCTGTATTCCAGTGTGTGGACTCCAAAATGTAAAGTGACTGATTTGCTGCTGCTCCTAGAAGTCAAGTTAATTTTTTTTTTTTTTTTTTTGAGACAAGGTTTTGCTTTATAGTTCAGGCTGCCCTGAACTGTGTAGCCCAGGCCAACCTTGAACTCATAGCAATCCTCCTGCCTCTGCCTCCAGAGTGCTGGGATTACAGGCGTGAGTCACCACACCAGCATTATAGTATGTGGTACTGGGGATCAAACTCAGGGCTTTGCACTTTCGAGGCAGGTGCTAGAACCTCGGCGCTAAAGCCCTGGCCCTGCACCATTAGTATTTTAACAGAGTGAAAACAAAGGCTTTGAGAGACTAAATAATTTGCCCAATAGAACTCCGGACCTTGCATTTGCCAGGCAGATGCTGGAAGTGCTGAGTTAAATCCCCGGCCCTCAAGTTAATTTCTGTATATGAATTAAAGGTATCCTTACTTGTATGACTGTGGGCCCTCTGTACTTATTTAGTTATTTACTTACTTTTTACCATGCTTGAAATTGAACCAAAGTTTCATACACCCAAAGCAAGTGCTCTACCACCCAGCTGCATCCTGGCCTTTGTTTAGTACCCCATTTCTTCCTCTTATTTTACTCCTACGTAAGCTTACATTACTGAATGCACTGTTACTTACTTTTTTTTTTTTTTTTAAAGTACCGTGTTAGAGATCAAATCCAGGACTTGGTAAGTGCCAGGAGCAAAACGCTGTCCAGCTATTCTGTTTTGAAGATTTTATCTTATATAAGCTTTTATTAAGCTTTTATTTTACCTTCACTTATTCCTATTATGATGCTTTTCCTTTCTTTATGTAAATATGAGTTACTAACTTAAAAAATTTTCATTTTTGAAAACCTTCTAGTATTTCTTGCAGGGTGAGTTCACTGGCAACAAAATTCTTCAAAATATATATTTTCTTAATTTAGGAAAGGCCTTATTCTTAATTTAGGAAAGGCTTTATATCGTAAAATCTTTTTGAAGGATAGTATTACATTAGTTAGGTTGGTGTTTTTTTCTATCAATGTTTAAATCCAATCATGTGTTACTTAATAGTACAGATATATAGTCTCTGGCCTGCGCAGTTTCATCATCGTGTGGGTATCATGGAGTGAACCACTATAGAGCTGTATGGGTAGCTGGCCACGTACCTAGGTGTTACTGCCTTTTACCTCTGAGCCTGTGGTGAACAGAACAATGAGTTTAAATCCAGCTTCAGAAAACAGTGCACTCAGGATAAATGATAAAGACAGAACAGATGTGGATGCTGCTGGGGTAACATGGCATAATGTTTTATAGTAAAAATGATTTTGTTAGTAGGAGTGCACCCTAAATGATTAAGAGGAAGCACATAAACCAGTAGCATGGTTGTTACCATTATCGAGCATTTTGTACTGTACATGCTTTATATGCTGTACTTTTATGTGATTGGTGGCGTAGCAAGTTTTTTAAACTAGTTATCAGCATAGATGTGTGAACACATATTGTGCTGTGATACGAGGATAGTTGTGAAATCACCATCATAGCGAACTTCTAGTTTCATTATAATCTTAGGGGACCACTGCTATAGATGGATATAATTCTTACATTATTAGTAGTATTACTTTATTCCTCTTTAGATGAGAGATTGTGTTTCCCTGTCTTTTTTTTTCAGGATTTTTGCTTATCTTCGATGTTCTCTGGCTTGAAAATTATGTGTTCAGGTTTGGTATTGTTGGCATTCATTCTTCTTGATTTTTTTTTCTACTTTTCCTGGGTCTGTGGGTTTGTGCTTGATATTAATTTGAGGAAATTATCAACCATTATTGTTTTAAATACTTTTGTCCGTTCTTTTTCCTCCTGGAATTCTCATTGTATGTTACACTGTTGTGGCAGATCAATGGGATTGATCAAAATGATCAATCAGAGACAATAGAGTTGGATAAAATAACAAATTTATTGCCAGGCAGTGGCCAGTCTCCAGAAACAAGTCCTTACACACCGGCTCAGTTTTATAGGAGAGCGAGGGACTTACACTGTTCCGAAAGGGCTGGATTACACAGCCAGGGTAGTTTGGCACGTTTCACAGGTTCAGACACATTCCTCAGGCTTAAACTTGTTCCCCGCTTCCATAGATTCAAACACTTTCCACAAGCATAGAAAGTTCTTCTGATTAGCTAGCTGGGGGTCAGTTACACTTGGCAGAAAGTAGAAGATACACAGACTGTTTTTTTTAAAAAAGGCTTGTGACCCATGGGATCATTTGAGTTGTGGTTTGGCTAAGAAGGCATCCTGGGTCTCAAAACTGAAATGCCTAAGCAAACTTGAGATTGATTCGGATTCTCCTGAGAACAAGTTGACACCAAACAAAATGGAGAAGCCTTTACAGAATTTATACAGTACAGTATTGTTAGTTTAAGCTAACACAGAATTCATGATGCTTTAAGCCATTATGAAGTTTATGAGTAAACAATAACTTTCCCATTTTATGTTACGTTTAGCAGTTCTTTTCCACCTCAATACTTTCTGTAATTCTCCCCCGGTTGCTAGGTTTGTTGTTTTTTTGATTTTTCAGTCTCTTTTCCTCTGTTTTTGCTGTTGGTAGTTTGTGTTGTGACATCTGAAGCTTAGATTGCCTGCACTTAGCCGGTGCCTGTGTCTCTGGAGTTTTGTTTGTCCCATTTTCACATTAAACTACAGCCATCTGTACACTACCTGTGGGTCTCCCTACCTCAGTGCAACTTCCTGTGGAAGTTTATGCCTGATTTCTGCTCGGGCAAGTTGGAATCTCCATGTTTTGTTGTGTTTCTCCAGTTTTATGGACACCATTTCTATTTGCCCTACTCTGATAGATCTAAGAGTTTTTTATTTTTTTCCTGCTTTTTTTCTTTTTTTACTATTTTACTTGTTAGGATTGAGTTACCTCTTCCAGCTTCTTACATATCACACTGCAAAGTAGAATTCTTATTATTGAATTATTTTTCTAATTTAACTTTTTGATGTTACTGTATAATTGTGCAAACTTACCGAATTCATTTATTAGTGCTATAATTCCTTTTGGATTCTTTTTTTTTTTTTTTAAATATAGAGTGATGCTTTGTGTGTGGCTATAGTTTTATTTTTTTTTCTAATCTGGATGCCTCTTATTTTCTCTTTTTGTTGCCTAAATTCTTGACTAGAGCTCCTGATATCCAGTTGAATCATATTGTTGAAATTCTTTGTTTACCTTCAGGTGAAGACCCTCAGCCTTTCATCATTGTGATGTGAATCTTGTGGTCTTTATACTATAAAGGCCCTTATTTGGTTGAGTTTGTTTTCATCTATTGCTAGTTTATTACATGTGTTATTTTAAAATTATCGAATAGTATTGGATGTTGTCATGTTCTTTGAAATAATCATAGGAAATTAGGAAGTTTTTCTGTATTCCATCAGTGTGATATTTTACTTTGCTTTTTACATGTTGAACTTCTCTTACATTTCTGGAATACCTTCCATTTGGTCATGCTGTATAAATCTCTTAATATGCTGCTGAATGTGGTTTATTAGTGCAAGTCCGAAATCTGACTTTCATATGTTTTAAAATCTGATACTGGACATGATACTACAAATGGAAAATTTCATACCTCATGTGGCAGGTGGCAATCAGAACACAGGGACACTAAAACTGTTGTATAAAATTACTTTTGGGGTGTGTACATAAGGTACACAAGATGTGATTAAAAATATGATCGATATTTAAATATTAAAAGTTTATCACAGTGAAAGATACAGGGCATTAATCCACTCTAAACACTTCTCTTTGCTTTGAATATATTTATCCCATTATTTTTCCACTTTCTGAAGCATTTTTGGATGTCATTATCTGTGCCTTTAGTTGCACTGTCATGGCTGCTTTCATATGCTGAACTGATTATGTTTGGCTTTCACGGTCATTTTGACTTAGGAGAAGGACCAGAAGTCACACAGTGTCAGATCTGGTGAATGAGGTAGGTGAGGGCGCTGCACAATGATTTTGTAGCCTGTCTTTCCATTAGGTGGTCAGACAGCAGCAGCATTCATCATTTTTTTTTTTTTGAGACAGGGTCTCGCTTTGTAGTTCAAGCTGGCCCTGAGCTCAGCCTCCAACTCACATCACAGCAATCCTCCTGCTTCTGCCTCCTGAGTGCTGGGATTACAGGTGTGAGCCACCACGCCTGGCACTGTGGTATGTGGTACTGGTTGCTGCTGGGCGTGAGTCTCCATGCCCAGTATGGTATGTGGTTACCAGGGATCAAACCTGGGTCCTTGTGCTTGCAAGACAGGCGCCGGAACCACTGAGCTAAATCCTCAGCCAATATTTTTACTACATCTCATGAAGATACTCCCAAAAGAGGCCCTCTAGAACTGCTTCAGGAGAGTGGAAATGATGGGTGTGTTGGAAGAGAGAAGGAAGATTATAAGAGGGATCAATGGCAGGGAGTCTTTTACTGTAATCAAATTGAAAATATAAACACTACATATTTCTACCACACCCGATAAGGTGAAACAAATGAATTTGGTGTTTAAAATTGGATCCCTCCCTTAAGATGTGTATCCTACTGTTTTAAAATCTAAAATCTCTTTTGGTCCCCAGTGTTTCAGATAAGGAATAGTCAACCTGTGTTTCACGAGGTCTTCTGCGTCTGCATACATGAGGGATACTCATCTGTAGTCCCCAGTGTGCTCTTGCTTCTTTCTGAACCATTCTTTATACTGTAGTTTTAGTGACCTTTTAAAATGGAGGTTTGAACTTAGAAATATACCAATGATGAAATAGAAATGTACAATTAAAGATACTAAGAAAATAAGGAAACTTTAAAAAAATCATTATTGGATTTATCTACAATAAAATAGTAAGAAGAAAAAATGTAAAATGGTAAGAGAAGAAAATGAGAAAAATCAGCACTGAAGCAGAAAGATGTAACTGCTAGTATTTCTAGACAATGATAAACATCGCCTTAGAAAATTGAAGAGATCTGTTAAATGTGTTAACAGTTCATAAATTTACGAAGAAAATGCTAAAAATACCACAAAATGTTCCATATATCCTCAGTATATAATTAGAAATAAAACAGAGCTATGAGAGGAAGCCTATAAGAAAAAAACAATCAGGACCATAAAGATATGTTTAAACTTTAAAATGTACTCCTGTGTTCTAAAGTGAAAGATTTAATAGTAGTAAATAATAGTTAATTCATAACATAACTAATGCTTATTACACTTAACTTTATTTCAGAAAATTGGTGAAACCATATAACAGATGACATCATTTCCCCCTATAATGTCAAAGATTTTTAATATTCAATGTTCAGTGATTCTGATTAACATACTCTAGTGGCCTTCTTTTACTCTCCTGAAGTGAAATACGTAGATTTGTAAGTGGCCTGCCCGCACTAGTTTTAAAAACAACTCTCAAGGTACAATAATGAAAAGAAAGGGAAGGTAATTCATAGTAAAATAGTATTTACCGCATCCGTAGTGTTCAGACTAGAAGGAATGAAAATAATTAGGTACTTGTGTAAGTTTTATATTTATCATATAATTTGATCCTCATACAATTCTATGGGGTTTTGGCACTGTTAGGTTATTTTTTTTTAGTTTTTTGAGACAGGGTCTTGCTTTGTAGTTTAGGCTGGCCATGAACTTACTATCTAGCTGGGGCTAGCCTCGAACTCACAGCAATCTTCCTGCCTCTGCCTCCTGAGTGCTGGGATTATAGGCATGAGCCACCACACCTGGCACTGTGGTGTGTGGTACTGGGGATCAAACTTGGGACCTTGCACTTGTTAGGCTAAAACCCTGGCCCTGCACCATTAGTATTTTAACAAAGTAAGAAAGGATTTGAGAGACTAAGTAATCTGCCCAAAGTCAAAGAGCTAAGAAATGCTAGACTGGGGTTTTAGCCCTACCTGAGACCTTAGAGCCTGCATTTTAAATTTTGTTTCTTAGCGTTAATATGAACTTGGACACCTCCAAGGCACTTTGGCTTTGCTTTAAACTCTTGAGCTCTACCTCCCTCTACCCTTCTGCTGGTGTTTTTAATGGTTCTGTCTCATTGAATGCCATCTCCTTTCGTCCAATTCCTAAAGCCAGAAGTGTTGTAGATACTACTAACACCTCCCTCCAGTTCAATTACAAGTCAGTAATCACTAGTAAAATTTGCTTCTTGCATAGTTGTTAAATCCTTTCATTTCTCTTTGTCTATATGGTACCTCCTGGCTGGACTACAGCATGAACCTTGAGTTTCTACCTTGTCTACTTCTGTATGATCTTCATATATAGAAACTGTAACCCTTTTCTCCCCCACGTTGTGCGTGTTTATTCTTAAAATCCTTCCATGTTTACTCCTTGCTCTTAGGGTAAAGACCACACTGAGAGCAGCACTGGGAGGACATTATCTGGCCTTTGCTGAGGTGTGCAGTCTTTCCGACTCTTTCCTGATCATAGAACTGTGACTGCTTTATTCTCTAATGGGATCATTACTGGTTTGTATT
>PVIR01013547.1:0-42112 GCA_004026965.1 Petromus typicus
ATAGATTATGCTGACCCAACTTGATTGAGCTGATATGTGGAATAAATAAACTCATTAAAGGCTCAGAACAGTTCTGAAACCTTCTAAACACTAGAAAAGTGTTCGTTACATTCATTGTAAACACGTATGTGCACAGTTTCTCCCCGCCAGAGGGCTGCAAGGACCTCTTAGAGGAGTCTGACTGAGACAAGGCTTTCTGTCCCTGCTAATCTGGTCCTTTCTTTTGTTGAGCTCTCTGTAGGCCTGTCAGGGCTAGAAGTGCTCTTTTGTGTACCCACCTTCTCTTTGCTGATACATTTGTTCAAAGTTTCCACGAAATGCCTGTTTTCCAAACCAGGAACCTTAGGGTGGGTGGAGGCTTTGCGTAGTGTCAAGTGCAAAGTTCCAGCCTTCACCTGCACTCTCTGCCTTCCTCCCTGGGCTCCCGCCCCTGCGCTCTGTGCCACAGAGGGAAGGCTTTGTCTTCCCCCAAGGGAGAAGGGCGACACCCCGGGAACACAGGTCTGTCTCCAGATAGGTGCTCTGAAGCCAATGGCGAGCAAGGGTAACTCCCCTCACTCATGTCAAAACATGGTCACATTTAGTGAAGACAGTGGGAACAGTGAGTGTGACAGTCCCAGGTCTGAGGTGACTCACCAGAGCTGAGAGGACCACGATGTGACCTGCAGCTCAAGGGCTGGCGAGTCCCGGACTAGAGCATCAACTCCAAATCCTCCGAATTCTATCTCTGCCCCATTAGCCTCTGACTACTCACTCTCAGGTCCTGGGAACCCAGATTTTTGTTTATTACTCTGGAACCTGTGCTCTTTATCTTCATGGAAACCTCCTATTTTCTTCTTCACTGGCCTATGTTATCTTTTGAGTCTCTGTTCATGTCCCACATCTTCCATGAGCTGTGGCAGAAATCTCTTCATTCTGATGCAGTCCGTGTGTCTTTTTATTCCACAGCCTCACACATTTGTTGTAACTCGTAACACAGTCGAGGGCAGTGACCTTCTGGCTGGGCCTGTGGGGCAATGGGGAAGTACCCAGGCTCCATGGAAGTGTGCGGCCGGGGCTCAGCCCCACTGCCAAGAGACACAGTGAACAAAACCCAAATTCCTTCATCACGACAATCTCGAATAATGAATCCAACTCATTTTTAACAACTGAAAATTTAATTAGACATAAGAAGTATTCAAATTTTATTTTTTTGAATGGGAACTTGAACACTTTAACTCTTTCCTTTAGTAAATACTTCTCTTAGAAGGAATACAGGGATTTTTTTCCATTAAATCACCTTTTGTTGTTTTTAAATTTTTTTTTTTGTTATTTTACAAGCATAAAGGGAGAGGGATTGGTGATATGAAATTGTCATGTTCTACACAAAGAGGTCATACACAATACATACACTGAAACTGGTGTTCCTGAAATTATGTACTGAATAAGAATAAAACTGGGAAACAGTCTCATCTTAGTTTTGAGGATTTTACACATACAATTATAAACAATTATAAAACTGTTCTTTCAAATTATATCAAGGCAAGCTTAGGAAAGAAGCAGAAATAAGTAAGATATTTTCATATATTTTACCTACTATCTTTTGTATCATCTAGAATATAGTATATAACCAATAATATGCTTTTGAATAGCCTAGAACTGGTGTTTAATGATTTCTTATTTAAACATTGGGATATACTGTTGCAAATCTATCACTGATCATTTTTCTTCTCAAAACTCACAATTCCAGTAATTTCAAGACATTTGCCTTGACAATTATCAGTAAGCTATGGAAATTAATTTTAATTAAAATAATCAGTATTTTAAAAGGATGATTGAAAAGCCATAATTAGCAACTCTTCTTTTGTAAAACTATTTCCTAATAAAGTGAGGAACCTACTGTTTAATTTTGTAACTTAGTGACACAGTAGCCAACATTTTTTCTCATCTTTTCCTTTGCTCAGACTTACATATAGGTACTGAAATAATGAGTATCCCTTTTCCTGAAATAGAAATTTTATACCTGAAGTTAAGACCTGAATGTTTAAAGAGTTAAATTTTTCAGGCATAGGAGATGTACAGTCTTGATAGTATTTTTAAGGCTTAGGAGATAATAAGAAATGAGTAGGATTTATAATTAGATTGAAGGTACAAATGAAACATCAAATTAAATATGATTTTTCATTAATTTCCTAAATGAGGGTAAACAAATGTTATATTTAAGAGATGTTTGTGTACAAATGAATTGGAAACAATTCTAATAAATATCATCTAGTTTGAGAACAAAACCTTGTAGAATTCCCTTTCTATAGCTTTTCACTTATTGTTCAGTCGTTAAGGGATTTCATGCAGTTTTACTTACTGGAAAGCACTGCGCTTTCAAGTATGTATTGATAAAAGCACGGAATGTGGACTGAATTATTTCAAATGATTTCAATTTACCAGACAAAGCAAAACACAATCACTTTAGACTTTCATATTTCTTCACACTATTTTCCTTTACTTCTATTATGAATTGAAAGTATTTACACATATACACACAGACACATACATGCAGTCTCCCTGTATGAAGATAAACTCAGATTGGAAGGTAAAACACTAGGTACTCGAAATGAACAAATGCATGAAAATGACTTGCTGCAAAAATGACTAAGTATCAAGAAAATGTGAACCCCCTAACTTAGTAAGTCTCCAGTTATGAGCACATTATGTAGTCCATTCCTACTTACTTATTTTTAACACTGAAAGAAATATATCTATCAAATACTCAAGTGTTGTGTTCTCTTTTGACTTCAATGTGCTTGGAAATAAGTTGGTGTCTCTTTCTCATACTTCTCATTCAATTGTTCAGAGAATTTGCCAGTTTAATTTGAAAAATAAATCTAGGATCTAACGACTCCTATGGTCTTCATTGCTTAATCCCTGACTTGACTGCACCTTTCCACCCAGGACTCAGGAACCAGGACCCAGGATCCAGGACTCAGGACCCAGGACCTGTACTGTCTGGACAGCACATACATCCGAGACCCTTTCCAGCACCAGCAGCTTGGGTTAGCAGGCCTTCTTCACTCAGAGCAAAGCCCAAAATGTCTACAATGGTCCATGAAATGCTACCTGATCTCTTTCTGCTGAACATCACCTTGAACTCACTTTCCTGTACTCCCATGAACCTTGGGACTGCCTTCCTCTGCACCCATTAACTGTGAGCTTCCTGTTCTCATCCATGGTCTCCTTCTTTTGTCCAGCTCGTATGGAGCACATTGCAACCTTCTGCTTCCCGTGCACTTACCTTTCCCATAGCTGTAGGAAAAGACACCTCCCTCACCTCCTGCCAGCCTATTCTATCATATCCTCCAAAGAGAAGCTTTTGTTGAGTACTTACTCAGTTTTGCAAACATTGCCACCCCTAGGGGTTTTTACCTCATTTTCTTTATCTTGCTACATGGTACAAATCATGTTCTCATCTACTGTATGGTTTCTTTATTTGTTCATTTCACTTCTTGTCTATTTCCCATCATGGGATGCAAATACTATCAAAATAGGACCTTTGGACCACTTTATCTGTGTTTGGAACAAACTAAGGACCTTCTATACATCTGCTGAATAAGTAAAATCTGGGCAATTGCAACAGCAAAGTCTTCAGTAGCAGAAAATGCTGGATATAACTCTTTGATATTGGTTGAACTCCTAAGTTTAACCTAAGTATGTTTGAAGTGCATTTATGGAGAAACTGAGTTGTTTCAATACAATTCTCAAGTAATTTTTATTTTCAAAAGCTCCTTATGTGAAAAGAGCTTATGGTTGCCAGTCTTTCTGTCAATGTGTTTGTTACAGCTCTGATCAGGTTCCCTCGGGGGTAGAAATGTGACTAGTGACATCTCACAGATTGTTTTTTTCAGGGAAAACCAAAGGTAGGCCTTGGATTCCCTCATCTGCTGCTGAAATAGGCTTTTTCTTGGATTTTGGAAAAAAAAAAGAAATTGACACACTTGCCTCCCTGCTGTTGCCACATTCAGCTCGCTCACTTCACAAGTTCCTGCAGATGAAAGTGTAATTGTGTGGAAGGTGAATTGATTGCAATTAACCTCCGGACTTACCCCTGGGCCGGGATGTCCTCCTGCTCTCCTAGGCGTGTGCCGCCAAGGCCATAATACATAGCTGATGAATACATATATCATAGAGCGAAACACATATATTATAGGATAAAGTACATAAATCATGTAGCAAAACATGCATGATACCGAGATGATCAAATTATAAATGAAGCACATAAATCATAAGATTACACTGTTGAATTGTATCAAGAAACATAAATTATATAGTGAAATCCCAGGGTCATTAGAGGGTTCAGCAAATAATGAAATGAGTCCCTACAATTTAAGGAAAAGTGAAATATCTCAGGAAAGATCTACTGTGCATTCCATTGAATACTTCAGTTAATCCCACTTTATCTCCTGCACCTCTGTATCCTAGGACACAAGGCTGCACGGTGTGGGAGATAGGAATGAAGAGATTGTGGACAGAAGATTGAAGAATAATCTACAACAAGTAGATCTAAAAACAACAGCCTTCAAACATAATAAACATTATCAAGTTTCCAAGTCAAAGTTGGAAAGGGAAGCAGCTCTATAGGCAGCTATAAGCATCAATAGGGAAAAGTCTTCTAAAATAATGTTTGAGAACTCAAGGAAAAAATCCTTTACAAAGGAGATAAAAATTAAGATTTTATGCATATACATAGTTTGAATTTGAGCTGAAGTGTTGCATTAAATAAGGAACTAATGCTAATTTATATTATAAGGCTTTGCTTACCTTCTTTTGGGAATGAATCGTTTTTCATATTTAATCTCGCTTTTCTCCCTTTATTCCTTTGAACTTTTGCTCAACTCAAGTGTTTGTAAGATCAAAGAGAAGGAAAGTGGAGAAAACAATTCCTGAAGTTAATTTTGCTTTTCAAGATAAAGCCACAAGCTGGCAAATGGCTTCCAGAGAAGGCCCGACTCAGACGTGCCGAGAACGAGGCCACACGTCAGACCACCTCACCGAGTTTCGCAGGGTGAAGTGTGTTCACGTGAATTATGTCCTTGCTGGAGGCTGGAATTCGCATCTGTCCCCAGCACAGCTGAGTTAGGGTTACGATCCAAGCTCGGTGCACTGAGGGGAGTCATGGCCATAAACAAAGTGTTTGACCCACTCTATTCCTCGGGGCCGCCGTAAGACAGACCTAGCTGAATTTATACAGTGGGAATTGATAGTTTACTACTGACCCCGGCGGGGCAGGGCACTGACTCACGTCCTATTTCTGGCTTTCCTTGGCATTTGTTATCACAGATAGAGGCAGATTGTGTCAAGATGTGCTGCTGGTCCTCGAATACCATTGTGTCAAAAGGCAAGTGCTACATTTTATTTGAAGGGAAACAATAAATTGGCACCTCCAAGTGTCCCCTGCCTTCCCTAAACATCATATTTCAATTTTCCACCACTGCTCACATTGGATTCTGCATAACACTTTGGCAAGGACATTAAACGTGATATTCTTTTGTGTGTAAGTAATTGCAGAAGAAAATGTAGAGCTACAGAGGCATAAAACTCTCTTCTTGTGATCAGCAAGGCAAGGGCAAGATAATAAAAATTTATCTGTGCAGTGTCATGTTCCCTGTGTGGAAACTCAGCTTTGGCCTGCTCGCGAGGACTGGGGTCCCCCCAATATCCATAAATGGTTAAATCTGCTCAGTGTGAAGATAATCATTTTACTCTATGATCTATGTGTTTCATTAGTCGAGGTACACATTTTGCTATAATAAATGTGCTTCCATAAATGATCTATGCATTTCTTCCTGAAATGTATGTGTTTCACTAGAAAAGGTAGGTGCTCATCAACAATGACTAATGTTCCTAACAGCACCACATTATATTACTTGGTCGGTATCAGAGCAGCGTCACAGCCATTTCCACATGGCCACAGGCGCCGCGTCGGCCTGGACACACATCAGAACCTGTCACTCAGGTGTGGACACCGTGCGCCTGGACCTTGCAGTCTGGTGCAGTGCAAACGGCAGAGGGAAGAAGTCTAGGCCTCTTATAGGTGAATATGCTTGTCAGATGAAGAGGAAACAGCTGATTCCCCCCCCACTTTTTTGCTTCCACAGAGGAGGAAAACAGTACAGACAAACCCAGTGGAGATATTTCTGTTTTTCATAGGCACACTCCTGCTCATTGCTTCCATTCATCAATACTGGGATGAAAGGATGAAATCATGTCATTTCAGATTGAACATTATAAGACAAATGGATTTAACTTGTGTATCAAAATCTACTGATTTTCTTACTCCAGCAAGTTGATATCCATAATGATGAAGTGAAATTATTTGCCAAGAGTGAAATTAATTGCTTACAAAGTTAATAAATAATCCCTGATTTAAAAGGTGTGTGTATCACTTACTGCTGAGAGGTTCATGGTAGTTTACAATAGAGAGGAAAGATGATTTTTCTTAGTTTATACAAATATGCAGTGATTTGCCTCTTAATATATTGAAATTCAAACAGAAATTATTCAACTGAATCTACAGCCAGTTCTGTTTGGGAGTAACATATGAATAGAGAGCTTTTTTTTTTCTTTTCAAAAACAAAAATAAAATGTGTATCATTGTCTTATGTCCATCCTTCAATATTTTGAAATTTAACTAATTCGTGTGTGTGGCCATTAGTTTCAGCTCCGTAATTTCTGCACACCTCTGTTCTTCTTCCCACAGAGCCTGGAATTCAGTGACAGAGTATTTATTAATATTGTCATGAACAGACAGAATGAGCAATGATCTGATTTTCTTGTAAATGTGTTAATTATGACAGAATCACTTATTTTTCATAGATGAAAACTAATGCTTTGTGTATAGACTTTTAAGTCATTTTTTCATTAACTACCCAATGCTCTTTTACATAAAACATCAAGTTACTCATTGGACAAGTTTCTATTTAGTGAACTAATTTTCTCTCTACTCAACACTATCACGAATATTTCTTTCATTTATTCTTGACTTTTACTTTTAAAAAATTAAAGGACTAAAACTGTGTTATGTTCTTACTATGATGTGAATTATGAATTGCTGTAGTACTTTACTGCTGGAAAGTAATTCTGTTCAAGAATTGTCTGGATAGGAATGGTCTACATTAAGTAGATTAGAAATAACTTGGTATTTTGAGAAAATCACTATAATTTTTCTAGGGTGGAATGTGTTAATGGGACTCAAATTCACCTTTTATGGAAAGAAATTTAAATAAACACACACAAAAATGTTCTGGCAAAAACCTAATAAAATTAGTTTAGTATTAAAGCGATTAAATTCAATCTATGTATGAAGATGAATCAACTAGCAATATTTTAGAAAATTCAGATGCCATTACAGGAATAAAAAATGATGGTTTATACAAAAGGAGCAGATATAGGTCATTTTTTTGATACATGTTTCTTTAATTCACAGTAAGTAATTTTTAGCGATCTTGTGAGTTGACTGTTAGTGATATTATAATGATATGCTTAGTATTTTGGATAACATCAATAAATTATTTCTTTACAGTCACCTACAAATTATTGCGTGAGCAGAAGAAAAATTATACTATTTTCTTAGAATTTCTCAGAAAAAATGTTGAAAATGACAACAAACCTTCTTTTCAAGTTGGATTAATATCTTCAATTGCATATTGCATCTCAAGAATGTCCCCTTTGGTCTGAAATAAGTTATTATGTGAAGGATTTGTAAATAAGGCCTTCATGTCTGAACCACCTTAGTGAAAAACATTTAGAAAATATGATTCTGCTCTGAGTGAGTGTTTCAGAAAATTCTCTCTGGTAATAACCCCTACAGACTCAAACTGAGAATTAACCTGAACATAAAGTATTCTTCTCTGTGCATAATGAGTGTAAAAATGCATGCATGTATTTTGAAAAATACAGCATTATATTTGCAGATTTTCCCATCCTCCTTTTTAGTACACATAGACGTCTGACATATATGTTGAAAGGTGCTCTGGGGAATTTGATTGAAAAAATGTAGTTCCCATTCCTTCTCTTCCTGCGAGCCTGTTTTTCTGTTACCGTCAGCAACTCTGTGATGCTTCCTGAGTCCTGAATGGGCCTCAACCATTGCTCTCGGGAGGAGATCTGGGTCTCCCCTGTCTGGTACCTGGATGCTTCCTGCTTTGGGTGCCATAGTGTCTCCTCTGTGGTTTCCATAACATTATGGGGTTTTTTTGGCCAAAAAAAATCAAAATCTCAAATATTGTGGGGTTAAAAAAAATAATTTGCATAGTAAATATACCTGAAACAGTCCTTTGCAGACGCTAATGTGGTAAGATCAGGTTAGGTCAGGTTCTCTTAGGTCAGACACACCTTGCATCGCTGGAGTTTCACAGTGACATTCTGCTCCTGGGCTGGAGCCATTGTTGGGATAAATCAAAGCACACAGCCATGGACAGCTTTTTGAGCACAGAGCAGGGCAGCTTCACTATAGGGGCGTGTGGAAAATTAAAAGGCTGCACAAAATATTACAAATCAAAGTTAGAACAGAATACTGCATGTGAGGAAGAGATTCAGCCACTCTTGTTCATTTGGCTATGCTTTCTCTTCTATTTCCTCATTTGAATGGTGCATGTTATAGAAACTTGTCTCAACCCATTTTTTTTCTTTTGTCAAATAACTTTTCTCAGAGGTTCAGCAAGTGCTTCTGGAAATGCCAGAGCCAGCACTTTTATGGTCTTTCAATCTCTGGAAAAGGTTGTCCCTGGTTTCGTGGAAAGGTCAATATCGGGGACAGAGTTTTCTTCAGGGATAAGCAGGCTGGCCTGAGGTAGATGAGAGGTTTCGTGCTGTATCATGATAAAGACAGGCCCAGACCCTAGTTCTGAGTTTATAACTCAGAGTTTATATTTTTGCTTTTATTTTTCTTGCTTGACACAATGATCTGTTTGAAGTTTAAAGTTTAGATTAAGAAAGTTAAAAATAAATTTGTAGCTTTTGGTTCATATGTTTTCTAAATTTTTATTTAATATATGAATTTAACTTTAGTTAAATAATAATTTTGGGATGTATATTTTGCCTATCAAAACAAATTCTCTCTCTCTCCTAGGAAATAGGTATGATTTATCAACAATATTTTTATTATTGGTGATAATGATATTATAATATTATAATAAAACTAGGATATCTAGAAAGTGGATGATGGACAGAGAAGAAAGGAAAGGACATTGTAGAAAAAATTGCTTCCCAGATTAAGTTGGAAATTGTATAGATGAATTCAAGTACATCAATTCTAATTTACTTAATGACTTTATTTCTTATAATGTATTGTCCAGTATAGTCTCAAATGCTGGAGACATAGTGAACATTCGGAAGCATGATGAAATACTGACCAGTTTGGGGTATTGAGCTCAGCAAAATGAATTCTCAGGGTACAAAGCATATTTATTTATTGCCTAAAAAATGGATTTGGGGTCATTTGAAGCTTGTATTGGAGTAGCTTAGATAGTCATTGCTCAAGTAAAATTATATATAAAATTTCTGGCACATTTTCAGCACCTCACTCTGAGTATGGGAATAAAATTGTTGATGATAAATTAGTTATCATTTCCTAGAAGAAATAGAACTCATTTATAGAGGCTAAATATACTCCCCAAATTGCTATTTAACTAATATTAAATAAAAATTGAAAATATAACAGTCAGAACTTATAATAAATTGACATAAATCATGTTAAAGTTATAAACTGAATTAAATGAGTGCAAATTCTTGTATTAGGGTTATTTGGTGGGTCTGTATAAATTTTGGTAAGAATATTTAAATGGAAAGGAAGCTGAAAAATATGTACCATTTAAATTATTGGAAAAATGATAAGTGTGTATGTTCATTCTTAAAGGGATGAGTGGAAGTACTTTAGGTTCATCAATAAATATCATTAACTAATAAGAATGACCAGAAAGCACAATTTCAATTGAAATTATAGGTACATAAACACATTTTTCAGTAAGGACTTTATTTTTACACTCATAGAAATATTACCGATGCATACTGTGAACTGAAAATCCTGAAAGACATCTTAGAAAATAACCTTTTGAGTGGAAGAAAAACTACAATTGAGACTCTTATTGTCTAGATTTTTTTCGAGTGAGGAACATATTAATGACAATAATCAACATCTGCCTGCATACAACTCAGTTTGCCTCATTCGGCTGGTATTGAGTAAAATTCCTATGTGCACGTTTGATCAGCTTTCACTTGCTACACATGAGGAAACTGAGTCTGAGTTAAATGCTTTCCCTATTGTTTCAAAACAAAGAATTTAGAAGCTGCTAACTACAACCCAATACCCTGGCTTTTCTTCTTCCTTTTCATCAGAGAAAGAAAACTATAAAACTTTGATGAAGGAACTCAACAGAATTCTAAACAAATGGATAAGGTATTGTATTTTAGGATAAGGAGATTCAGTATTTTAGGATACCAGTTCTTTCCAGCTTGATCTATATGTTCAGTCTCACTCAAAATCCCAGAAGTGTATGTTATAGATGTCGACAAACTAACTCTAAAGTTTAAAGGAATAGGGAAAATATCCAGAATAAAGTCTTCCTGCAAAAGAGAAAGAGCACACATCTTATAAACTTCGAGAGTTACTCTGTAAGTCTACACTAATCAAGACAGTGCTGAATTTGCTTTGATTGTTGTTGTACCTGCGACTGGACTCAGGACCTTGTGCTTGAGTGGCAGGTGTTGGAACCACCGAGTTAAATCCTCAACCCAAGACAGTGCTAAACTGATGAAAGGGCAAACAAAGTGATCAGTGGGACAGGTTATAACATGCAGAAATTGACCTACAAAAATAGACTATTTTCAACAACAACAAAAAAGCCATTTGATAATGAAAGACAATCTATTCAATGAAAGTTATCAGAACAACTTAATGGAGAGCTACCAAAATGAAGACTGATCTTATACCTCTTACAAAAATTATATAAAAATGAATCAGAATTAAATGTAAAATGCAAAAGTAAGCACCTCTAAAAATAACATAGAATAATATCTCAATGACCTTAGGTGTGGCAATGCATACTTATATATGACAACAGATACAGAACCCACGAAGGACACACAGGTCAACTGTATTGCACCAAAGTTAAAAATATCTGCTCTGTGAAGAAAACTATTAAGGTAATAAGAAGACAGGTACAGACTTGCAAATTTAGAGATTATTCCGGGAAAAAACATATATCAGATAAAAAACTAGTACACAAAGTCACAAAGAACTCTAATTCTTAACATTGAACAATATGAAGTAAAACAGTCCAGTTGATAATTGGGTAAAATTTTTGGACAGATACTTCATCAGAGAAGGTACACACAGGGCAAGAAAGCACAAGGGCTATGTTCCATGGCCCCCCATCACTGTGGAGGAGTAAGTGGAGACATCGATGAGAGACAGCTGCAAACTCAGAATGGCAAAGATCCAGAACTCCAGCATCAAAATCTGATGAAGATATGGAATCCCAGAACGCATGTTGTCTGTCAGCGGGAACTAAAAATTGAACAGCCATTGTAGAAGCCTTCTAGCTTTTACTACGCTATTGATAGCCCTACTATGCAATTATACATCTTGGAATTTCCTGAAAAGTGTTGAGATGGTTTGTCTATACTTTACATGGAGTGTGTGAATGGTTATAGGGGCTTTATTCATAATTGCTAAAAAATTCTGGAAGCAATCAAAATGTCCTTCAGCGGGCAACAGGATAAACTGCTGCATATTCATGAAATGAATAATTACCCTATGGAGAAAGATGAGAACTAGATATGGTGCCACGCAGACCTGTAATCACAGAACTTTGCCAGGCTGACGCAGAAGGATTTTGAGTTCGAGCTTAATCTGGAAAATTTAATGAGGCTATGTCTCAAAAAAAGAGTAATTAACCTACAAAAACTTAGAGAAATCTTAAAAGCATATTGATAATGAAAAACGCAAGTCTGATAAACTATATACTATAAAATTAAAACTCTAAGATATTTTAGAAAAGATAAAAGTATTAATGGTGTCTGGGAGTTAGGAGAGTAAGGTGAAAGAGAAGGAAGACTAGTTGAGATAAAGGAGATGTTTTTGGACAGGGAAACTATTACTCTCAAGTCACTAGCAGTTGGTACATGACATTATTCATTTTTCAAAGTTCAAAAAAGTGCACAGAACAAACTGTAAATCCTAATATAAGGAGTGACTTCAGTTAACTGTGCATCAACATTGGTTCATCAGCTGAAGAAATAGAGCACAGTAATGCAAGCTGTTCATGACAGGGGAGATTCTGGGTTGCAGAAGGGTGTTTATGGGAATCTGTGTACTTTCTGTTCAATTTTTTTTCCCCCAGAAACATGAAGGGCTCTAAAAATGAAATACTTTATTAAGTATATTTTGCTTATATTTTCTCCAAGCTCATGGCTAGTCTTTTCATTTTTATTGCAGGAGAGAAATGTTTTATTATTTTTTCCCTCCTAAATTGCTATATGCTGGATCAGAAATAGCAGATCCCTGGGAGGGAGAGGCTGCTGGCCTTCACCATTCTGCCATCTTCCCAGAATTCCCTGAAATGTTTTATTTTAATAAAGCCCAGTTCAATTCTCTTGTTGAAGCATTCTCCCTTTGGTATTGTACTGAGAAAGACTTAATGGTTCAATGGTTGCCAACATTCTCCTTCATAAAAACATTCCTCTTCTCATCTAGGATAGTTACAAATTTGCATTTTACATTTAAGTCTATGATCTATTTTGAAGTGATGTGTTTTGAAGAGTGTAACAGATGTGTCTAAATTCATATGCTACATGAGAATGTCTGGTTGTTTTAACCATCATTTGTTGAAATAATCCCCTTTTCTTCATTTTATGCCTTTGCTACACTGTCAGTGATCATGACACTCTGTTTATATAGGTCAGTTCTGGGCCTTCTCTTCTCTTCTACTGATCCATTTGTTGTTGCACCAACTCTATACTATGCTGATTGTGTAGGTTTCTTGTAATCCTTGAAATCAGGTTGTGATCTTCTACCAACTTTGTCTTTCTCCACCACTTGTATTTGCTATTCTGGATCCCGACTTTCCACCTAAATCTTAGAATCAGCTTATTGATGTACATAAAATTGCTTGCTTAGATTTCAATGAGAATCTATTGAAATCAATATTGAAATAACTGATACATTGAAAATATCGAGGTCTCTATCCACAAAGCTTTTCTCTTTTTATGCACTTCAGTTTTCCTTCAGAGCTTAATAGTGTTCCTCATCTCTACCTTGTGATATTTCTCTTAAATATATGCTAGAGCATTTAATTTTTCCCCATTTGTTGCTTGTCAGTATATGGGAAGGCAACTGACTGTTGTAGATTCACTTATATCTTGTGATTTTTAATTTCAATCTGTTTTGGACTAAAAATGGGCCAAAGACTTTCACAGATACCTCAACAAATAAGATCTTCAGATGCCAATGAATATGTGAACACATGCTTCATGCTGTATGTTATGAGGAAAATGAAAGTTAAAACACAAATGAGAGACCACCAAAAACCAAGGATTTGTGTCAAATGCAGAATGCTAACAACATCAAGTGTTGGTAAGAATATGGAGCAACAGGAATGATCACTCATGGCCCGAGGGAAAGCGCAGTGAGAACCCTGGGGAGAGGCGGTTTGGCAGCGTCCTGTGAAGTTCACACACTCTGCCCTGACCCAGCGGGCATGGTGCTTGGTATTTCCCTGAAGGAGTTCATGTGTGTCTACACAAGCCACAGGCGGTTATTCACAGCAACCCTGTGCATCTTTCCCCCAACTAAGCAGCCAACATGTCCTACAGTGAATCATCTGCTGGGTTAATCCTGACAATGGGAAATTAAAAAGTAATGGCTTATTAAGCTATGAGAAGACACAGAAGAGGCTTACATGCATATTGGTAAGAGAAGAAAGTCAATTCAAAAAGCCTATATGTTGTATGTGTTGAGCTATTTGACATTATAGCAAAGGAAGAAGTGCAGAGATAACAAAAGGATCAGAGTTTATTGGGGATTAGGAAGATAGGAAAGATTTGGGGATCACAGAGGACTTGGGGTAACAAAACAATTCTGTGTGGCTCTGTGAAGGCAGATATGTGCCATAATAAGCTTGTTCAAACTCAAATTATATGCCATATCAAGAACACAGTCTAGTGTAGGACTTTGAATTATTATTATGTATCAGGTATGTTCATTGTCTATCTCAAATGTACTTCTGTTTAGGAAGGCTGCTGATGGCATAAACTGCACAGAAACTCTGTGGAAAATCTCTGGACCTTATGATTTTGTTGTGAGCCTAAATAATCAGCATTAAAAGTTCATTTTAAAAGAAAGAAAAACATTAAATTCTATTAAATAATTAGAAATACATATTCATAAGAGCTTATACTTATATAAACTCAAAGATATAAAATTTCTATGTTATAAATCTAGGTGTTCTGACATATGTCTGTAATCCTGGGGCTCAGAAGGCAGAGGCAAATTCTAGATGAGCTTGGGCTATACAAACTGGGTTCAAGATTTGTCTGAATTACATAGCAAGACTCTGACTCAACATTTTTTGCGTATATTTCAATATAGACCTTGTAAAGTAAAAAATTTATTGTTGAAATGTGCTACTTTTGGCCCTTTAACTTGTAGATAAAATTTAAATTTTATGAATAATGGTAACTAACAATAGATTTGCAAGGTGCTTGAAATACATATAACTTTAAGACTTCCACAACTCCATCCCCCCAAAATACTATAATGCTTTCCTTTTCTACACATCTTTATTGAAAGTTCTTTTCAAAAATTAACAAGTATTCTTTCAATATTTATGTTCAGAAAATAGGTAATAAAATTATTTGTACTGTTTTTCAGAGGGGATTAATAAGTGTGGGCAATGGGGGAGACTAAAGTATTTAGATTCTAGTTAGTTGATGTGGATATAATGATTAAACCTGTCAAAAAACTTTATGAATAACTGTTGCTAGTGAATTTGACACAAGAGCATTGATAAATAATTATTGCAGTTCATGACATAATAATCAGTTTTAATGTTACCATAATGGAGCTTTGCCAAACCAGCTAATACCATCTTCTCATTTATTACAATTTTGATATGCCTTAAATGCAAACATTTTGAAAGCAAACCTAAACAATTTCCAAGTATTTCCTTATTTCCTCTTCCACTTTCTTCTCCTTTTATTTCTGATACTTACATTTATTTCTCTCACTATAATACTAATCAATTAATTTCATTTAATAGTTTTCCTTGTGTCCTAGTAAAAAGAGGAACTTTAACGTTCATCAAAATATCTATCAGTTTGATGGGGATGTTATGGAGAATTTACTAGCCATGAAAGATATATTTTACAAAACACTTCATATGTGATGGCTTTAATTATATGTGAATAAAAGCAAAATAAATGTTAGTGGCTAGATTACTGGCATGTTTTTTAATTTAAAAAGAGGTGATATAGGGGCCGGGGAGTTAGCTCAGTGGTTCCAGTGCCTGTCTTGCAAGCGCAAGGGCCCGGGTTCGATTCCCTGGTAACCACATAACAATACTGGGTGTGGAGACTCACCCCAGCAGCAACCAGTACCACATACCACAGCGCTGGGCGTGGTGGCTTACGCCTGTAATCCCAGCACTCGGGAGGCAGAGGCAGGAGGATTGTGATGTGAGTTGGAGGCTGAGCTCAGGGCCAGCCAGAACCACAAAGCGAGACCCTGTCTCAAAAAACCTAAAAAAAAAAAAAAAAAGAGGTGATATAGTTGTGTTAATAGAACAGAGTTCTACTTTGTTTCTGAGATGTGATGATTCTTACTGTGTAAGTGCCTGTGTGTTGCACTGTCATGTAAGAGTTGGCTAATATTGATATTGAATCCTTACAGACAAACAAATCAACAACACCTTGTGACTGACACTGCAGCCACAAGAAGAGTTAGTGACTTTAGTTTATCCCAAGTGCTTGACCCCCTTGTGAGAAACCCAACACTCAGGAAGAAGGAAACTCATTCTCAATTCCGTTCACGTGACACAGACTTCACAACCAACGGGACAAGATTCGTGGTGGCCCTGCTCAAGCATTTTATAAGTTGAGTTAAAATTACACGTGGGAAAATGCACATGTTTTAGGAGTATAATTTAATGATACATTACACACCTCCAAATTTCTATCACCAATGTGTAATAAAGGTAAACATTTCCATCAGCCAGTTCACTAGTATTCTATTTTCTACAGTATCTTCCCTATCTTAGGGGCAGCTATTGTTTGGTTTTTCTATCAGCAAAGATAACTTTTCTCTATTCTTGAAATTTATAAAAATAAAATCATTTAATATGCATTGGGAAAATGAGGGAGGGTGGCTTCTTTCATGCAACATAATGATTTTGGAGCACATAAAAGTCTTCGCATCTAACAGAAATGCTTTCTAATTGCTGAGCAGTATTCCAGTGTGTGACTATACCACAATTTGCCTCTTATTCTCCTGCGATAGATATTTTGATTTTTAAAATTATTTCCCATTATTAGGACTAAAGCTGTTCTGAACATTCTCTTTTTAAGTCTCTTTGTAAGCACTAGCATTCATTTTTCTTGGTAATTATTTTGTGGTGGAATTTCGACTAAAGAATTAGGTATCTCTTTAACCATGTAGCAGCAAAAGAGAATTCAACTGTACCACATTCTCATGAAATTCATGTTTTTCGACTTTTTATTTTGATTTTAGCCAATCTGGTGGGTATACAGTAGTGTTTGGTTTTAACTTGTGATAACTGCTGAGGTGGAATATCTTTCTCATGGCCTGAAGGCTGTTCGTATCTTGTTTTAGCAGTGCCTGTGTGAAGTCACTTTTCTGTTTTTTAATTGGTAGACTGTTTTCTTGGAATGGATTCACAAAGTTCAACCTGAATATCAGCCCTTCATTAGGGCTATATTTTGCAAATAATTTTGTCTTCATAATAGTGATTTTTTTTTAAAAAAAGATGTCTTAGTTTTGGTGAAGTTAATTTTATCAATTTAAAATTCACTGAAGCTTTTTTGTTTTTTAAAAAAATTTCAGCCTATTTGCAGATCTTATTGTCTTAACAACTTTAGCTGCTACCTGTAGTTCAAAGGCTCTGTGCAATGTTTCTGGATAACATTTGGTGTAACTGAGGTAGGGAATGTTGATTGTTTTCAATACATTAATCTATTTTTCAATCATGGGTTTTTGAAAACGGGGTTCTTTATGCCATTAAGTGGCCCTGTGACTTATAAATGTGAGCCTAGTTCTATCCCCTCTACTCAGTTCCATCCATCTAGTTGTACATCCTGATGTCAGTGTTGTGTTGCTTGATATAACTGTCATTTTATAAGGAGCCTGAAAACTGGGCAGTGTATACAGTCTAAACTTTTCTATTCAAGATTCTCTTTATGCTATTACATTTGTTTATTCATAGGATTTTTAAGAAAAGTAACCTGTCAGTTTATAAAAAGATACCCTGTTGAAATTTTGACAGATTGCATTAAAATTATAAATCAGTTTGGAGAAAACATATTTTAATAGTATTAAGTTTTTCAATTCATAACCATGTTATTCCTTTCCATTGGTTTAGGCTGCACAGCCTTGTTGGCATACAAGTCTTGTATATCTGTTCTTAATTTTATTTCTGGAAGTTTTACATCTTTGATGCTATGGTAAATAAAAATACAGAATTCACCCTTTAATTTTCAACATTGATCTAATAGTCCCAACTTTATAAAACTTAACATCATTTTTAGTAGTCTTTTTGTATTTCTCTTAAAATTTTCTGCAATTCTAATGTCAATGTTTATTGAAATAATCACATTAAATGTGAATCAAGAGAATGTACTTTTAAATTTTTCAATATTTTATCCTATTTTTTTTCTAACTCTGTTGCTCTGGCTAGAACTTCCATAGCAATACTGAATTCAAAATGAAGACAGTAAATATATTGGCTTTATTCTTAAACTTGGAGCGAGTATGTGATATTTCTATGTTTTTATTCTGACTTGCTCTTTGATCTATGTTATTCCTTAGTGTATACTTTCATATTCAAACATTGGGTGCTTTCAAAATATATTATTGTTACTTTTGCTTCATAGTAATTCTATTACAGCAAGAGAGCGTATGATATATGACTTCCTGGTGCAGGAATTCACTGACCTTTGCCTTATTAACCAGCACTCAGCCTGCCATGAGGAGCAGTCCATGGCCACTTACAATGCGTTCTCTGTTCCACCTTACCCCAGAGAGCATCACCATCATCAAGAAATCAGAGAATAAAAAGTGCTGGTGAAGTGATGGGAGAAAAGGAAGCCCCCACATTTTGGTGGGAGTGCAGTCAAGTAAAACCACTGTGAAAATCATGGAGATTCCTTAAATAATAAAAGTTAGAATTCCACTGGGCCCAACCACTCCCCTTCTTGGAACCTAGTTTTCCCTAAGCTGAGTAATTTCTTTTATATTTCTTATTGTGCAAGTGCTGGTGAGAAACGTTCTCAGCTTTTGTTTACATGAAAAACTGACCTTATTGTTTACATGAAAAAATGATCTTACCTTTTAAGGAACATTTTGTTGCTGTAAAATTGGCCTAGAAATGTGTTGTACATTCCCATTCCTTGAAGCTATTCTCTATGTTCCAGCTTCCATTTCCTCTAGTAAAAGATCTGATATTGCTTGGATGGTTGTTACATCTGGAGGACTAGGACCCTTTTCCCAAGAGGAAAACCTCACCTCTGATGTTCCTCTTCCCCTTCCATCCCCACCAGCTGCACTGTGATTTCCCCAAGTGAAGCTGTCTGGGTGCTTGTGTTTCTGGAGTGCCAGAGCTTCTTGGATCTGCAGGTGGATGTTTTATTTCACAAATATGGAAGACTTGCAATCATCATTCTTTTTTCTTTTTAAGGTTTTTTGAGACAGGGTCTCGCTTTGTGGTTCAGGCTGGCCCTGAGCTCAGCCTCAAACTCACATCACAGCAATCCTCCCGCCTCTGCCTCCCGAGTGCTGGGATTACAGGCGTGAGCCACCACGCCCGGCACTGTGGTATGTGGTACTGGTTGCCGCTGGGGTGAGTCTCCACACCCAGTATTGTTATGTGGTTACCAGGGATTGAACCCGGGTCCTTGCGCTTGCAAGACAGGCGCCGGAACCACTGAGCTATATCCCTGGCCCCGCAATCATCATTCTTTCAAATAGGGTTCTACTGTGTTTTTCCTCTGTGTTGGGGCTCAAGTTACACATGTTAGACTGTTTATCGTGTCCGCACTCATCCTTACATTCCTTAAATATTTTAAAATCTTTTTCTCTGACTTCATCTTGCTGAGTATCTACTCATTTGTTTTTAAGTTCATTAGATTTTTTGGGGGGCTTCCATCTTTTATTGAGCCTCCTGAGTGACAGTATCATTTCAGATGTTTTATTGTTCGGACCTGGAAATTTTCACTTGGCTACTTTTTAGTTTTTAAGTCTAGAGTAATTATAAAACTCTTCTGCAAGCTTCTGTAGTATCTTTCATGACTGCTTGATAAGTTCTTGACAATGAATCCAATCTGTTGGGAATCCATCTCAGGCTCCTGGCCTATTGAATACATTTTTAAAAAATGTTTTAATCACATTATTGCACACTTTCATATCCAGTGATTATTATTACTTTCCACATGCAAGACATTTTTGTAATACTTTGTAATGTGTCCAACTCTGTTGTGATTATTTTTCCTTTTTACTTGAATTTATGTTTTTATTAGTATGTGGTTCTGATACATCCTAATTCCATTCATCTTGGGGAGGTGATGCATGTACAGTTCACACCTGGGCAATTTTTACTCCCCTCCAACTCAGCTCTTCCTTCTCTCTTCTTCTGTAGACCCTCTTCCTCTTTCCAGTGTAACATTAAACCTTCAAGGTCTGACTTATTTCACTTAGTATTATTAACCCCAGATCCTACCAATTACTCAACTTTATCCTTCTTTATGGCTGAGTAATACTCCATTGTGCATATATACATTTTCTTAAAGGACCAGGTGGCACAGTTTAGAAAGTCATTCATAACAATTTAAGTGCTGTTACAGTGGAAAGGGGGCAATAAAAGATTCTATGGACATGCCTGTGTTCCAGTCTAACTATTTCTGAAACCAGCTGGCTTGTGTACAGACTGTATTTTGCTCACTCTTTCTCTAGAATGCTCTAATCTATTTAAGTGGCATTCAGTTGAGATATGATTTAGACACTCAGCAGAACTGTTTCTGTCCTGTCCATCTTGCTCCTTATTTTGATGGTTTTATGTCAGTTGGGAACTTAATGTTGCCTAGGGATTTTTCTTGGACACAAAGTGTGTTGGTTATTCCTGATTTCTGTGAATCAGTCAAATCACTCAAGCCAAATCTCCTGGGAAGATAGTGTCATCTGGTCACCCCAGCCTTTGGGCTCAGCTCTGCGGGCCAACACCAGTCCTTCACCACAGCCAGGTCTTAAACCCTCACGCAGACCTCTGTTCTCATGTGCAGCTCCTTCTTGTCCAGATCCTGCCTGGAAACCCAGCTGCTCTAACTTCCTGGGACTCTGAGCAGAACCTCAACAAGCAAGCAAGGTTCTTACTCAGTTTGGGCTCCACATCTTCCTCTCGGGAAACAACACAATATTCCCAGAGAGCTGCAGGGTGATCAGATTTTACCTCCAAGTTCATTGCCTAAGGCTGCAAATGGTGGCCATGTGTGTTTTCCCCAGGTCAGTAGTTTTTCTTTTCTTTTCACAAGAGTACCTCTGCAGTCCCAGTCATTGAGTTGAAGCATGATATCTGGGTGAGGGGAGCTTGGTTTCAGACAGACCACCAACCACAGAGCAGGAACAAAATCAGTTTTATTGCTGGTTGTTCTTTTAAGAGATTTAAATCACCTCAAAAGCATCAAATAGAAGTCTATATTCACTTTTTATACCTTTACGTTTCTATGAGAGAGGGAACAGCAACTGTCATCCCTGGAGAAATAGTCATTAATGTAAGCATAACTACATTTGTGGAAGGGCAATGAGGGGCAGCAGGACGCTTGGCCGGGCTCTCTAAGGTTGCCTTGCTCTGGTGAGTTTGCAGTACAGTAGTGAGCAGAGTTACATGGTATCTTTCTCAGTAAACACAGTTACACAGTTAACCCACAGGGGCCTATTGTTATGCCAGGAGACAGATTTCACCCTTACTGTCAATACTGAAAGAGAAAATTTGCCAAAGCACCTTTAGATTTAAAAAAATAAGACTCCCTTCAAATCTGCTGAGATTAGCTAAGAGGAATGTTTCATTGTGTTTATGTTATTAGCTACTGGCACCGAGTAATATTCATCATGGCTTTAGAATACATTCACAATACATTTATAGATCTGGTATATCATTACTTGAACAAACATCCATTGAATATGCAACTGTTCAACAGTGAGAATTTTACAAGTACATGTGTTTAATATTTGAGGAAACATGTCTGTTGGAATGACTACATTAGTGACTACAGATATTTTGACTCAATTCTGGAAATTTTCCTGCATAATTCTGTATTTTGCTATTCTTCAGAAAAAAAGGCATTTGGGATGCTTATCCAAAATGCAGATTTCTGGTGAGTCCACCAAGACTCATGCAAGTTAGAGGTTGAGAAACTCCAGCATAGTATCTGAATCTAATGCCTACACTGAGATGACGTGACAGGGAGTTAGTGTACCACATCCCTGGGCAGCAAAATAACTTCAACAGCCCCCTTGGCTGTTAGAGCAAAGCTTTTCTCCTTGAAGTGCTAACAGATGTGACAGATATAAGGGATTTAAATTGCTATTAAAATTTAAAACCGATATAATTGAGAACGGAATTTGTGTTCTACCATTAACTCTGAAGAAAGATGTTTAACCTCTCAACTGTCCTTAACAATCAAACAGCAAAAATAAACTGAGAATGGACCACTATGCAGCTGACAAAAGGGATTTCTAATACTCCTGCCAGACTGGCCTTTCTCCATCCATGTATATACAAGGAACTGAATCTGAAAATTGTATTACTCTGTGTGTAGTATTCACTGCAGTATGTACACCATTTTCAAAGTGTTATAGTATCCTTAATGAATCTTTAACAATTTCTTAGCACATAATATCTATAGACATTTTCACCTAATTAGAAAACAGTCTCAACAATTTTGAGGTTACATTTTACTACGTTCCGGTTTCCATGAGAGAATTTCTATTTCTGGGATTAAGCAGAGTCCAAACGATTATAATACTTCGTTCCCTTCACGTTTCCTTCCTATGAGAAGGAAAAATTGGAACCTGGGTGTGGATTCACTCTGCTCTTGATCCAGCTAAAGATCTGTCATTCGGTATCAGAGGCCTCTTTACCCAAATCGAACCAACGTGAAGAGCATAATGAAGCTGTGTTTCTTGTGATGCATACAGACTACTGTTAGCAACTTCCTTTTAAAAACCTTGTCAAACTGCAGAAGTGCAGGAGGAGACAAGCACCCCCTAATCCAGGGAAGAGCAGGGAAGGACTGTGGCCGGCAGATTTCCTACTACAAGGAAAGCTGCATGTCATAAACGTGACTCCAGCCCTTTCGCTGTAACGCGCTCCCCAATTAAGCTCCCGAGGCCTTCAACTACAATATCGGGCCGCAGCTGCTAGAAATCGATTTCTCCAAGAAGGTCAGCAGAGTCTGACCTCTCTGTTAGAGAATTTTATTTAGCTTTTTGGCTACTTACCTCATTTTTGTTTCAGAGGAGCGGAGGATGGAGTGATGTCAATATCTGCATATGTTCTGAGAGGAGATTTCACATTTCAGGGTCTTGCTGGAGACCCCGTCGCTGTTCTCACCGCTCAGAATGCGTGTCTTAGCCCCCTGGCCCGTTCACGTTTGCCAAGCGATACAACGTAAGGAAGTTTACTCAGCTGAGAACAGTAAGTGGCAGCTATTTTGTTCATGTATTGAGGAATTTTACTTTAGCCCACCTTCCTATAAATTAGAATTGCTATTAATATTGTTTTTACTCTTCCCAAATTAATGCTGAGTATCCACCAAACAGCGCGATGGGGGAAGACGCTGGCCTGGTCTGTCCTGTTTCATGATGTACTGGTCCCAGGTGGTCCTCAGGAACCAGGCCCGGTGTGGCCTCCTCCTCCTCCTCCGCGTGTGTGATTTTCCTGTATGTAGGTGTCTGCAGAATCCTGTGAGCTCTGGGAGAGGCAAAGGCTGGGGCATCTCTGCTGGCTGCGCCCCAGCACCCCGAAGACCCCACTTCCCGACTCCATCCTCACCTCACTGCCTCCTAACGCCTGGATCTTCCTGCCCAGAGCTTTCCTCCCTGGCCCCAGGGCCGCCCAAACCCCAGGTGTTGGGGCCCTAAACTGGCGCTGGGTGTTGGGTTCGAACGCATGCCGGTCGCCTCGCCATCGCACACCGTGGTGGAGGGGCCGCGGCGACGCCGAGGGGAGGGGGCGACAGTCCCCTCGGTCCCCAGCGCAGCCCCTAATTGTCAGCTGGGCGCGCGGGGCTTGTTTAAAATAATTAGAGCGCGCACGAGCCGCGGTGACACGCGCTGCGGGCTGCGGGGAGGAGGCGGAGGGAGGAGGGTCGTCCCCCGCGCAGGCGACGCAGCTGCAGCCCGCTCAGCCCCCGCGGGGACGTGCGGCCACAGGCCTGCGGGCGGGCGGGGCGGGCGCTCTGGGCTCGCTCTGGTTTTATCATTTTCCAAGAGGGAGAGCTGAAATCTTTCTTAATTACCGCTTACTCCAGTGACAGAATTGTAATTTATCATTTAGTTGTAATTTGACATATGTTCACACCTTTGCCATTTCCAATTTCCTCGCGCGCTCTAATTGTCTGGCGCGCCCGCCCGTCACGCGCGTCCCCGGGGATTAATTCCCGCTGTCTGTCTGCTCCGCGGTGACAGTGTCGCCGCGTCCGGGCCGCCGCTGTTTACTGTTTACCCCGCTCTGCCTCGCCGGCTCACCGCGTAGCATTAGGCTCTAATTACGCTCTGGCTGTCGGCTGCGCCCAGAGAAAATGTTACATTAATTACGGCGGAGGGAGGCGCGCGGCGACAGCGGCCCGGAGGTGTCTCTCCTCTCCGAGCCCGTGCGTGACAAGCCCCGCTGCACTCGCCCGGGCTCCGGCACAGACGTGCAAACAAACGGCGGGGCCCGGAAGCGTCGGAGGCGGAGCCGTCCGGCCCCACCAAGCGGGGACCAGGCCGCCCCACCGCGCCTGGGCGTCCCTGAGGCCGGTGAATTGTTTAATTCGTGGGTGGCTCCAGCGCGAGGCGGGTGTGGAGCTGCGCTGCAGGAGCGTGCTCCCCGAGCACGGGGCGTCCACGGCTTGGCGAAGAGAGCTGTTCTGCGCCACTAGAATCGGTTAATAGTCGTCCCTCCGCCTTCCTAAGGCCTCAGAGCCCATTAAAACCCAGCAATAATTTCTGCGGGTGTCATCATTTTCTTGCCTTCCAAAGGGGGGGGGGTGGAAATCTCCCTGCTGCTTCCGGCCTAGCTACAGCATGAAGCTGAACATTTTCTGTTCTCCTGCTGAAGAAAATTTCATTATATCAGAACTTCCTTGCAAAATGAAACACGGAATGCGTCTCGCCTCCACGCCTTTAGGCCACTGGGCAGGGCAGTGATTCACTGAGTCCCTGCGTGGTTCTGCCCCTGGCCTGAACGAGTGAAAGTGATTTCTTGGACTATCTAATTTTCTATGGAAATGAACTTATATTTTGTTTTCCACTCTCAATAATTTTCTCCGTCTTGCTTCAGGTAATTGTGGGGCTAAGATATTCTGTAGTTTAGTTTCTTTCCTTTTTTTTTTTTTTTGTAATCATATCAATTAAAGTTCTGCTAATTCTGGTGTGGGCTTCAGACTCATAGTTTTCATTCTATATCCTGGAAAACAGTGCATAACGACATTGTCATTATTTCACAGCTTGTAAAATGCCCGTATTTCTGCACATATACACATTAAACTGTTCTATTAGGTGTTATGGGGCCCGAGTAAAAAAAGTAACTATGTAAAATATGGCAGCTGGACATGAAAGTTGTGAAATATTTTCCAAGTAGTTGGGTTTTTCTTTTTTAGTTTCAAATAACAACAGATCATACATTTTTGGCTTTCACCCAATTGGTTTAAGTATATGTGCATATATACTTATACTAAACCATATCTAAGATATTAAAATCTTGCTGATCAAGATTTTAGATAAGTTTCCATTTTATTCTTCCAACCACTTTATGATAAATTCTAAAATGCTATTGAAATCTAGATTGAGCTTCATCATGAGGTGCAAATAGAATGTAACCAATTACCTATTACAATTTTCTAGCATTTTAAATATTTTAGTCAAATATACCAAGACAGTAAAAAGGAAAAGATCAAGAGCAAGAGAAAAGAGGATGAAGAAAGACAGTGGGGAGGAATGAAAGATGTGTACAAGAAGACCAACACCAAGTCATCAATTTAGTTAAAGTGCAGTATCAAACCCACCACTCATGTTAAGGTATTTAATGTGCAAAATCTCCTACTTTGAAGTCGGGTTCTTTTTATTTTTCAGACAGGGTCTTGCTTTTGTAGTTCAGGCTGACCCAAAGCTCCCTATGTAGCCCAGTGGAGCCTGGAACTCACAGGAATCCTCCTGCCTCTGCCTCCTGAGTGCTGGGATTCCAGGAGTGAGCTACCACACCTGGCACTGTGGTATGTGGTACTGATTGCTGATAAGTGTAGTCATCACCACGCCTGGCATTGTTGTAGGTGGTTATAGAGACCACCTCAGGACCTTGTACTTGCAACACCGGTGCTGGAAACACTGACCTAAATCCCCGGCCCAACTTTGAAGTAGTTTTTAGCATCACACTTTGCATTTCTGGTATACGTTTTTAAAAATTTGTAAAAATAACGTAAGACCCTGATTATCACCTACTTCAATTATTACGAATCCTTTGTAGCTGGTTTCTGAGCTTTTCCGATTTGGAACCCTGTTCTTGTGCATTGTGGTCCTGCAATATACCACAAGTACTATTTATTTTCTTGGTCCTTGTCTTAATTCCCTTGCTGCCTTTCATGATCGTCCACCGTTTGACTTTCCCCACCACGCCATCGCGAGAGCATGCCAGGTTCACTTCCGGTGGGTGCTTTGGTCTACTCACTTCTCCATGTGTTGGTTCAACAAGCCATAGTATGGGAAGCAGACCATTCCTCCAGGAATGGTGCTCATGTTCAGAGAGTCAGTTTATTCCCTGTGCTTGTAATCCTTCCCCCTTTTATGTATTCCCGCAAGCTCTCCAATCCAACCTCTTTTAGAAGGTGCAGATCAATTTTAATCTTCCTGATAAACCCTTCCTGACTCACAGTGAGCTAGGAAATTCAATTTTAATTAATATCAGTTGATAGATTTTTAAGGGCTTCTTGTGTTTTAACTTTATTGAGTCAAGACCCACCTTTTCTTCTTCCCATGGAGAGGTGAGGCGTCGCAAGCAAGGCTGAATCTTGGTCATTTGTGGAGCTCTTTAACAACATGTCTGTTCCAGTTGCTGCACCTTAGCGGTTAGGCCTCTGGGTATAACTGTTTCAAAACCGTCAGGGAAGAATCCTCGTTAAGAGCCACGGTTCCAGCTAACACTGGGCACCGAGCGACTGATAAATGCATGAGCTGATTGATCCGGTGTCGGCTGCGCCTCACCCAGCCTGAGGAGGTTTGGGCTCCTGGCCTGTGCCTCTGGAAACTTCTAGGCAGACATAACAAAGGACTGGAATTGCCACATGAAGTATGGTGTCCTGTTTTTACTTTATTTTTTGAAAATAAAATCAGCATTTAAAACTTGTATTAAATGATAAGAAAATTATAAAGAAATTTACCATTCATTTTATTTCATAGGAAATAAAATTTCATAGCAGAAATTTCCATTTCATGGAAAATGCAAGATAGTAATAGTAGGTAGAAGAAAATGAGAATCTTGGTTATAGAAAGGTTTTATTACATTTTTAAAAATCGAGGTAAGTCACATAGAACAAAGATGGAGAGAGGAGGTCTTGCCTGATTTCTAGATGAAACACTTGCGGGAGTTGTGGACATGTCCTGAGAACCCAGGGGTGATGCTGTTGGTCTGCTTTCAAGAGGGAACTGTGGGTAGGTGAGGTCAGGACCGGCCAGCAAGCGACCTGCCACCCCTGGGGGATACAGCCAGAGGCCCACTCTTGCAGAAGGCGGCAGCCATGGGGGCATGCTCCAAGCTTATCAGTCTAACAGGCCATACGAGAAAATGAAGACAAATTACAGGAAAACCACAAGACCTACACAAATAGGACCACGGGGTCCAGCTGATCTCAGCAGATGATCTCTAAATAATATGAAGTGTCCATTGCTTCCCTTTTTGTGGGCTTTGAGGCCTAAGAGAACACACACTGCTGTCAACCTACTTTTCTCCACCAAGGACACTGTATGAGCATACAAAAAAAAAAAAAGAAAAAAGAAAAAAAAAGAAATCAAGTTATTTTGGTTCAGTCACATTAGTTTGTCCATCAATTCTACCACAGGAAAGTGTAAAATAGGAGCAAATCATTTTAAAAAATCAATTTAAAAGTATCAGTAGCTAAAATTTGAGAGGTAAAAAATAATTAGAGAAAATGGAAACTAACTAAAGTGATTTAATTTTCAATTTAAAGAACTTGAAGAAAATGTTTCAGTGTGATCTAACACCCTTATCAATTCATGCACAAAATTAAAGAAAGGTATTTAGGGAAAAAATTCCCAGTGTGGAAGCATGAAATTTTTAAAAAGAACATAGGATATGTAAAACATACAGTCACAGTTAAATCTTAATTATACACACAAAAATAATAACAGTATTTTGTAAATGAGTATATCTGGCAATGAATAACAGAAGGGCAGTATGTGGATAAAGGGAGCTCTAAAATTATCTAGGGAAAAGGTACAGAAATTTTTACTTTGATGCAAGTGAGTATTTCTTAAACATGAAGTAGTTTTTCTTAGCAATTTAGATATTAAAGTATTCTGTTCATTAAAAGACACTTCCATGAAGCTAAAAAACTAGCCACAGGGTGAAGTAGCAAATTTTCAATACAAATTGCTGATCAACTGAATGCCTGCAGAATATTAAAAAAACAAAACAACAACAAAATAAACACCCTCAAAATTGAAGAAGGGGAAAAACTAGATAACCAAATATTAAAATAGGCAATAGATATATTCAAATTTGTTCAACTTTATCAGTCTTCAGGAAAATAGAGACGGAATCCCCATGAGCTAGAAGTGCACAAAAACCAGGGGCTCAAAAGAAGTCTCCTGACACTCACGTGTCAGCAGAGATGGAGACCAACTGAGTCTCTCTTCCTGCCCTGGTAACTTCAAGCTCAGTGCTCATCTGCAACTCAGCAATTCCGCTTCAACACACAAACCTCTCAGAAACGCATCACGTCTGTGTGGTAGAACACAAATACAGAAAGGGCTTACACTGTGTTGTATGTAATATCCAAACATTAGTAAATAAATAACCACCCAAAATAAAATGAGTAAATCACTTCCACTGTTTTCATACAATGGACTATTACACAGCTCTGAAAAGAAATTAAATATTGCCACACCATCAACATGGATGAAATTAAGTCTACTCCTATATGTGAAGAGAAGCCAAGCTCAGAATCATATGTTGATAAAATTCCACCAGAAAAAAACTTCCAAAACAAATGACCCTGATTAATAATGTTATGAATTAGACAACAGTTAGTTTTGGATATGCAGTCCAAGTGAGCTTGGAAAGGACAGTACAGTTTCTTGTGTTTTGATATTTTATTTCTCAATCCAGTAGTTTTCACTAGAGTCTGTTTATTTTACTAAAACTCCTCAAAGCTGAATTCATCACCTTCCTCTTCTTTAGCTTACACCATGTATTGAACCCCCTCCTCACATCCGTAAGTGAAGCCCTGGCCCCCACTGTGTGTTGCAGATGGGGCCCTGGGAGGGGACTGAGGCTGGGGGAGTCCCTGAGTCAGACGTTGTTGTAAGAGGGACACCGGAGGGCTTGCTCCAATGGTCCCACGGAGAAGGGCCTGGAAGGATGTGATGACAGAGTGGCCGCCTACAAGTCAGAAGTGAGCCTATCTCCGGAGCCAGGTCCACCGGGGTCTTGGGTTGCAAAGCCTCCAGAACTGTGAGCCATGAAAGTCTGCTGCTGTCAACAGCACTCGTCCATGGTTCTTTCTGTGGGTCCACAGACCTCAGAGTTACAACCCTTTGTAGGGTGACTCACCTCGCCTTCCAAAATGAGGTCACTGCTCAGAGCCTTTATGCAGAAATAAATTGTCACTGAATTGAACACTATTGTGTTTTCTTAGTATTCTGTAGTGCTTTTCTCTGGGGCTGGGATTGTGAGATAGGGTCTCACGATGTAGTTCAGGCTGCCTTGGAACTTGCAGTGATCCTCCTGCCTCAGCCTCCTGAGTATTAGAACTATAAGAGTGTGCCACTGTACTCAGCTCTTCTTTGTAAATTATTTTTTTTTTTGAGACAGGGTCTCGCTTTGTAGTTCAGGCTGGCCCTGAGCTCAGCCTCAAACTCACATCCCAGTAATCCTCCTGCCTTTGCCTCCCGAGTGCTGGGATTATAGGCGTAAGCCACCATGCCCGGAACTGTGGTATGTGGTGCTGATTGCTGCTGGGTGTGAGTTTCCACACCCAGTGTTGTTATGTGGTTTCTGGGGGACTGAACCGGGTTCCTTGTGCTTGCAAGACAGGCACTGGAACCACTGAGCTAAATCCTCGGCGCTGTACTCAGCTCTTCTTAGTCCTATACAATGCATATTCTTTTCATGACCTGAGATCCACATATGTAATACACAAAGATATAGTATACATGATTATGGATTATTAAAATTAAAGCTCAGTTTTCTAAGGAGTTATATATCCTTCAATCTATAATAACCAGTATATTTTTTATTTGAATTAGGTATTAAATATCCTTGTAATACTTTATTTAATCCTTCTAATATACATCTTTAATTCATTGCTTTTAAATCACATTTTCAGTCTTTTCTATGGCTTCATTATTAACTTGTTTTTAGCCACTTTGAAAGATACCATTCAGGAATGTGTACTCAGATATGGATTAGATTTGTATTCTTCAAAATACCATCCCCTTAAAAAATAGAAAAAAAAATAGAAATTGCTCAAAATAAGACATTGGCTCTGTGTGTATACACATGAGCCTTGAAATGCAAGAGCAACAATCTGCTGCTTCACCATTATGTAACTTTGCTTTTCAAAGAAGTTCTCAAAGGTAAATATGCATATATATTTACCAGTATGTACGGTGATCCAGCGTTAACACATAAAGCTCTTCTCTACAATACTCATGTCTCATTGTGTTCTATATTAGCAATTTTAGCTGATCCCCATCTTAATCAGTTCTCTGCTATTTTTCCTTTCAAACTTTTCATTTCAAAACCAACAGGAAAGGTGCATTATGACAATAGCATGCCTTTCCAAGCAGTTATTTCATCCTGAATTTGGTGTCGTGATCACGCATTTTGCCTTTTGTGGCATTTTCCTCATAGCAACTTTAATCCTGTTTGTAAAATAATCAGAGTATGTCTACTAAGAAGTCTTAATTGATTGCTGCCTTATCAATCACAGCTAATTTTTTTCCTCTGTTGCTAAATAGTTTTAAATCCCTCCCTGATATTCACCGTCTTACACTGTAGACTTCCAATGTCTTGTACACCCCGACCCTCAGAGCCTCGTCCTAGGGTGCTGGCCTCATATGAAGGGGTTCAGCTCTTACCTTTCTGCACTCTGTGATCTACCCCAAGGTCTCACCCCAAGACGCCGCATCGCAGCACCAACAATCCCTGCCACAAGACACAGTCTCCTCCATGAAGGTTTCATTTGCCTCTTCTCAATTGTTTGGGCCTGCAGTTCCACAATGCAATAATAAAGAAAAAAAAAATCTTCTCCACAAAGACATCCCACATCCAGTTGGAAATAGGTAAACATAATTAATGTGTAAAAGATGAAGGATTAAAGTTGCTCAGTGGAAATGCTTTATAAAAAGCTTCAGTCCTGCACAAACCCAGCAGCAATGAACTTTTATTCTGCACATTATGAAGGCTGTTAATTGATGAACATATTATAATCCTTCTGTGTAAGCCGTTTGTAGATTATTCTTTAAAACAAAGAATATAAAAGCATACATAAAAGTGACTTTTTAGGTTCCCATTATATATTTTTTCTTTATTATTCACTCTAACCTAGTTACTTCTAAGGATAATAGATATTAACTTTCTGAAATTATTTTGTTCCCAAGAATCAGCCTGCTTGACATCATCACTGTCATTTGGTTCTGATTCCGACACTGTGTTATAGATACAGAAATCAGCTAAAATAGTGATGTCAAAAAGGAACCACTGTCTTTGGAGCTGTGGTCATCTCAGGCATGTTCAAATCAAAACCGACCCGGATGAGCATGGTCTGAAATGGAGTGTGGGGTCAAAACCACAGAGTAGTAACCACGGGTTACTGAGACTGATGAGAGACTGATGAGAAGGGTCACAAACCTCTTTACAGTATGTACTTCTCTTTTAAATACTCAGTCACTGTCAAAGAGCAAGAGGGACTTATTAGATAACCAAGTGTTGTGTTATTATTCAAAATAAGCATCATTTCTGGCTTTCCCCCCCTCCCAATTAGTGTTTAGTAAAGAGGAATTTGTTCTGTAGGAGTCTTCTCTATTCCTACCTAGTTAAAAAAACTTTCTTGCTACATCAACTTTTAATCACTAGTCTTCACCTTTTTCTTCATTCCTTTCTCTCATTTTCTAGGCCACACCAATTATCTCAGCTGTGCCCGTCACTGGTTGCATGTGTCTAATTGAATTCCTGGAGCTCGCTAGTTATCAGCGCCTCATCTGAGAAGTGGAAAAGATGCCTGTGGTCATCGCGTACACTTGCTGCACTGATAGAAGAAGCTGATAGAGGAAGGACACGCAGCACAGAATCCGGCTCTTAGTAAACGTACACTGAATCTTTCTTTTACTGTATAGAAAAAGTAAAAAAATAACTCGGGACCTATCCTTTTCACATAATAGCTGGCATGAAGCCTGGATTGAATTTAAATGGCAGGAAGACTGAGTCACAGATGAACATACACACTCCCCATGAATGGCTGGGCAGTTGACTCCTGAGTTCTCCATCACCATCAGGAGCTGGCTAATGAGAAGGGCCTGAGCCTTTAGGCAGGAATGTCAGAGGGAGGTGAGGGGGAGGGGCAGAAGACTCAGGGTTGCAAGACGGTGGCTTTTCACCTGTATTCTAGGCCTATGTGTATGCAAGGACATGTTGTAAATGAATTTGTGTCCTGAGACATCTGCCTTTATACTCTGATGAAGTTACATTAGGGCTCGGAGGACAGGATTGTAATACACTAGACACGCAGACTTTCGGTGAATTCTCTCACCTGGTTGTAATGAATGGCTGGAAACAGAAGGCAGTTGTTCCTGGGGAGGTCCAGCTGCTTGCAGAGTGTGAGGAAATCACTTCTGGGGGCTGCACAGATCCTCTTTAGCCTCCAATCTATGAGCCACATGGACCAAGTCTTTTGAAACATGGGCAGCAGTTTGACATTGCTGTGACTTGCACAACGCACCGTTTCTCTAGAGATTCACTCATTCCTGTCCCCTACAGTTGCATTGATTTTCTGTAGTTTGAGGACAACTGCCCCAGGGAAGCTCCATGATTGCTGGAGATCACTGGTGGCTTGGAGTGGGAAGGTCGAAGGTCGCCTCCTCTCAGTGAGCGTCCGGTAGTGAACAGAGGAAGAGCTGGGAGGGAAAGGCTTCAGAGGCTCTGTCCCCAAGCCCACCCCACACGCATGTGTACCAAGCACGGAGGATGTGATGGCTCACTGTGCTTGGATGGGTACAGTGTACCTGCCTTTGCTGAGAGCTTGATGCTGTCCAGCCTCAGAAAGAACTGGGCGAGCTAAATCCCCAGCCCTGGGTGAGCTTTTGAGCTGGGAGCTAAGGACCCAAATCGGCAAAAGGGGAGTTAGTAATAGAATTAAGTTCTTCATATAAATGTTGAATGATTTATTCTAGCATTGGTATTTGGGGGATAATATCACTATTTTTGTGCATGGTTATGTATAGGGGAAATAAGATTATAAGCAACTGTTCAAGAAATGCACAATGTACAGGAGAAAGGATAAGGCACCCTGAGGAACTGCTTGGCCATCCAGTAAACGATAGGTACACAGTTATGTGGGCATTTAAGTGGGGACAAAGGAAAGGCTGAATGAGAGGAGGTCAGTTCTGCTGAAAGGACATCCAGAAAATGCTCTGGTTACAGTCATCAGAGGAATAAACCAGCTCTGTTAAAAACAAAAGATGAGGGCCGGGGAGTTAGCTCAGTGGTTCCGGCGCCTGTCTTGCAAGCACAAGGGTCTGGGTTCGATTCCCCGGTAACCACATAACAATACTGGGTGTGGAGACTCACCCCAGCAGCAACCAGTACCACATACCACAGTGCCAGTCGTGGTGGCTCACGCCTGTAATCCCAGCACTCGGGAGGCAGAGGCAGGAGGATTGTAATGTGAGTTTGAGGCTGAGTTCAGGACCAGCCTGAACCACAAAAGCGAGACCCTGTCTCAAAAAACCTAAAAAAAAAAAAAAAAAATTGAGGGTCAGAAATATTTTAGAGCTTGTTGTCTATGATCTTGTCCAGCAGATTGCAACTAGAGGGAGGTTAAAGGCTTTAGACACTACAGAGAGAATTTGGAGTGACAGCAGACAGAGCTCATGAACTTAGACCGTGGTCTCTAAATTACAGGGTGTGCAGCACTTCCGCACTGAGATGAATCCCCTCCTATGTAAGACTCTTGGTTTGATTAAGTGGCCTGCAAAGATCCATGTTCTCAGGGCTCAGTTACCAGCTTATGGCAGCCTAGCCAAAGGTGAGTCAATGGGAAGTGCCCTCAGGTCTTGGGATGAGGCCTCTCACTGTGTTTCTCTTTTTCTTCCTAGCTGCCATGAGGGGTACAGCTGGGCTGCTTGGCCCATAGCAGTGGGTCCTCTGGACCATAGCCAAGTCTCAAAACTGCATGAAAATAAATCTTTCTTCTTTTCAAGTTTATTATGTCAAGTATTTCTGCCACAGTGACAGAAGACTCACCAGTGGTGACAGAAAATACATAGGAACTTGGATGCTTTTAGTGTAAAAACCAAGAATTCTGACATGCTGGAATGTAAGCACTTCATTGTTTGATGGTAGTTAATACAGCCCTTGAAGGAGTGAAGAAAGATTGTCAAAAGGTGGAATAGAATTGGTGAAGAAGAGCATGTGCATACGCTTCTGGTCTTGTAGATATCTGTGAACTATATTAACCCTCTATGACAGTTTCCACAAGGAGGCTACCATGATTTTATAGGGTAAATTACAGGAAAAAAATGCAGTCAATAGTCAAGAAAATGAAAATCAGCCCTGCTGATAATCAATCACATTTTCCCAACAGAGCACCGATGATATTTGCAATGAGGAGTGATGAAGTCAACTTAGCACAATATTTTCAGCGGGACACACATGATGCCATGCTCAACTGAACGATAGCTAAATTCTCTTCTCATCAGAGGCCTTCAGTTTGGCTTTGCTGCTCTCCTGAGACAAAGTTGTGCACAACGCTGACCACCCCGTGGTCCCCACATTTTCATCCCTCCTGAGCATCCATCCATCAGTGCAAACATGTTCTCGGCAAAACCCCCTCGACTCCTCACTCGTATGTACTCAGGGAGTCTGTGGAGAGTGTTTCCCCTGCACCATGCTGAAGAAAATGAAGCTTACATTCCTTTCTTCTTTTCTGGCTGCAGCATGTACATGCTGTTTAATGAGAGAAATGATTTGCAGCAGAGAGCACAGTAAACGGAGACACTGTCATGCCATCATGTTGGAAGGTCATGAATCGTTTTAATTACACAAACAAGAGAACTGCGGTAGAGTTAATAACGTCATTGTCCTCAACACACAAAGCACCGGTGTAGGTGGTAAACCTGAGGATTAACCAGGTTAAATCTGGTGTTTGATTTTTTAAAAGGATTTTTGGTGACCAAATCAGTTGGAAGAGAATAAGGGACAGAGGACAAATCTGACACTACGGTCTCAGCAAACAGATGCCGCTGAGTGGCTCGCTCACTGGGTCCATCACCAGACTCACAGTTCTCTCCCAGATTGTTTTGATGACGTTCAGCTATGAATGATTTCACGTCCTGAAGTCGCTTCTCTGAGCAGGGCCCTTGCAGAGCCGAACTGGATTATCCACTACAGAACTGTATGCTTCTCTTCAGAGTGCACAGGAGGAGAAGGAAAGCTAATTAGTTAGTGGAAAGGACAGAGTGGAGGTCTCCTGACTCCACAGTGCTCATCCATGATACTAAATATTTTAATTAGTTTGCTCACCGTGTATGTTGCAAGATCTTTATTCCCTCGCACGCTCTGCTTCTCTAGGATGACGGTGCACACTTCTGCCCAAGCCATGCTGGTACTCTCAATGATTCATAAAATCTTGTATGTGGATCCTGTGTCTCAGGGATTTCAACTTCCCTCGGCAGCTTCACCATACAATTTTAAACTCTTCCTAAAAATTCTACAACTCCTTCCATAGAGGGAGACATCATTCTCTACCAGTGATTCTCTCTTCCTTAAAGAAAAGTCGAAAAAAATTTCTCACTCAGTTTGTTTAGCTGATAATTAAATCACTCTCACTTCAAGTTTTGAATTGTATTTTAACATGTCTCCTATGAATGCTTTCTCTTTTCTGTCTTCCTGAAGTCATGTCGACTTGCCTGTGCACGTTTTTTGTCTTCTCCCTTTGATGTTTTCCTCATGATCCCTGTCTTAGTTCTTTCTCACTGTGAGACACAACACCTAACACCTGTGGCTCTCAAGAGACAAGGTTTATTTTGGCTCAGAGTGTGGGTTTCAGTCCACAGTCAGCTGGCTCTGCGGCGGGGCAGCGTGGCACAGGCGGTGGGGAGGCGGAAGAGCTCGTGGTGTGGCTCACAGGAAGCAAGGGGGTCAAGGGGTGGGGGAGGGAGACAGACCGTTGGGGGCGACGCCCCTACTGACTCACATTCTCCAACCGGCTTCAACTCTCAGCATCGTTTTTAACTATAAAGTCATCATTGAACCAATCTTCTCTGAGCATCATAACTCTATGGTCCTATCAGCTCCCCAAAGCCCCACCAATGAGACTTTGAGGGGGAATCCAAACATAAACCATGTTAGTCTCTCTTCACCCATCTACAGATGCTTAAACTTGCCTCTTCTCTAGTTCGAAGTCTGTGTACCCTGTACATTTTTTTTAGCCCTCTTTAGTAATCTTGGTGATGAGATCTGGTAAGCTATTTATTTCTACCCCTGGTTTTTATGTGTTATTGACTTCCTTTCACCCAGTTATAAATAAAAACTACTGAAGCTAAATAACTTTCTCCTAAGTATGCTTTCTCAATTTAATTACAATATTAATCTTTTTTGGTATTTGCCCTACATGCGTTGGCTGTAAAGCAGGCATGGTAAGCTCTTGGCCATAGGCATGCCTTTCCTTCTTCCACAATAGCTTTGCAAGTTCTCTACAAGTGAGTGTCTTTTTCCTTGTCTCTCACTCATCTACGTCCTCCCTCTCAGAGGTCATGACATTCAACTCTTCTAGGTATTTTCTCTAAGTATTTAATTCTGTGCTAATGTTTGCTTTTATTTTTGAGGCTGGGTCTCTCTTAAACACCTGCTCAGGCCCCTCCTGCTCTTCCCCACCTAGCATGGCGTTTCCGTATCATGGATGCTTTACCAGTGACAAGGGTTTACGTTTTAAGAAATCATGCACTTTATTATAACTGCACATCATTTTTGCATACATTATATCTTCCACACAATGTGGATAGGCTTTTTCATTTTCCTTGTTTTTCCATGAAAACGTCACTAACATATTCTAAACTTCTGTGCACGTAGAAAAAGAAATCTTGTAAAAACAAGTTTAAGAATTGTATTCATCTTACAACCAGTCTTGTCTTTCATTGTCTTACAACCTCCTTGTCTTTCACTAGTACCTAATGATTATCTCCATGATGGGAAGTTGGTATTTGTACATTACACATCTTCATTCTTTTTATTTCCCTTTCTTCTTTCTCTGTCACTTTCCCATTTGCAAAAGATTTATATCACTGTCTGTGTTACCTAACCTTAATTTTTCTCTTTAGATTATTTGTACTTTATTTTTCCTGTATAAGAGAAGCCAGGAGGTATTTCATCTTGGGTGCCTGATTTATCCCACCCTTTGCCCTTTCTTTTCAGCAGCTGCTCACTGCTTGGCACCCCTGTCACCCTGACAGCTGCCGTTCAGCTGTCTGTGAAGTTTTGTCACTTTGTGCTCCTGCAAATGCTCTGATTTCTTGAATGACTCACCCATTTTTCTAGTATATCTTTTCATAATTTCCTGAGAAACTGCACAAGAAGATATGACTTGTCGCGTATCTAAAGATCTCTTTAATCTATACTCAGCATTAACTGATGAATTTTGAGTTCTAGGCTTGAGATCGGGTCCCCTGCAGTGACATCACATACTTTGTTGTACAGAAAAAGCATACACAGCTTCCTTTCTCATACCCCATCTTTGCAATTTCAAAGGCCCATTTCCCTGGACTTGAGTGATATAAAATGTGATCAGAAAATCCAATGTGCATTTATTTAAATTCAAAAAAATGTTTTACAGTGGAAGATTCATTGCCACTAATGTCCCTACCCATCATCTCAAGATTCAGATACACTTAACCCATTGTTCTTGTCACCTTCTGAAACTGTTCTGGGACTCCTCTTTCCTGAGTGCCCTTAGTTGCATTATTGTGGCTGCTTCAGTATCCTGAACTGACTTAAAATTTTTCCTTTTCATGGTCATTTTGATTTAGATGGAGACCCAAAGTGACATGGTACCAAATTTTATGAAGAAGATAGGTAAAGGCATAGTGTCATGAACCTGCCTTTCTGTTGACTGAATCCAGGCATTCAGCAGCAGCATTCACTGTGTTTCTGATCATATCCCACAAAGACACTTAGGAAAGCTGTCCCAGAAAGTGGTCTGGGTGGTGGGACAAGCATGTTAAAAACTAAGGGGAATAGTCTAAGGGGCAATTCATAGCAGTGTGTTATTTCCTGTCATACTTTTCTATTTAAGCACACACTGATATTTGGTTTTCCCTTGATTATATGACTTGCGGCTCTGGGTCTCACCACCTCCGTGTCAGCTTCCCAAGTCTTCCTCTTTCCTCAGCTGCAGTGGAGGTTGAGGTACCGGCCCAGGTCCTCAGGACCTTGGCAGACAGTAAGGGAACCAGGTGCAGCTCAAGCCCTCTTTCCCTTGAGGGAAGTTCCCCTGGGTGGAGGAGGAATTGGATTACAAACGTTAGCTAATTGATAAGTTTACTTTTGGCTTCCAATTTAATTGAGTATTTTTGCTTAATTAATATGATAAAAACTTTTGTTGTGCTTTATAAATTCTCAGACTACAATTATAGGGTTAATTTGCTCTACTCTGTGCTCTTTGCTAGGTTAGGATATAAACACTGATTCACGGTTAATTGGCAGTCTGTTGGCAGCCAGTCAAGTTTAAAAATGTAACAGTCTTGGTTGGGGATGTAGCTCAGTGGTGCTGCTGCCTGCCTGGCAAGTGCAAGGTCCTGAGTTCAATCCTTGGTTCAGCACTCGCCCCGCCCCCCCCGAAAAAGCAAAACAAAACAAAAAAGCAAAAACAAATATGAAGCCAAAGGAGAAAGACAAAAAAAATAATAATAGAAAAATCCTTTAAATCTAAATTCAAAGCAGTAGCAGCCAAGGTTGTTCTGAAATGTTATAGTAAGTGGGATGCAGAATAATATATGAAGAAGTCTACAAATATAAGAGATGCACTTTTGCTATGGGAGGATTTTTATGATAAAAGTTTTACTCTGCTAGAAAGATAGATAATGGCAAATTTGAAAGCTCAAGGATATTAAGGAAAAGCTATGAAAAACGTAGTTTATAGAAAGAAATACAAATGTTTGTTGTTGATTTGATGGAGCCCAACCTGTTCCTTTTAAAGGACTTTGTTGCTCAAAAAGAATAGTCCTGACTTCCATCCATCCATTACTCCTTCCCAGGTCTCACCCCCTTTCTGTTTAACTTGGTCTTTAACATCCAAAGGAAAAATATAACCAAAATTTGAAAAGAAAAATTAAACCCTAAAGCTTGGCTAGTTGTAGAAAGTGTACAACTCAAACTCTTAACTTTTTTTTGGTTGGTTATCAAATAGGTGAAGAGCTTGAGAGCAGAGGAGCCTAGCTCCTTCACCATGCGTGTGTGTGTGTGTGTGTGTGTGTGTGTGTGTGTGTGTGTGTGTGTGTTGGAAAGCACGTGGCCTCAGCTTCCTTCATGTGATCTATAGTTAAATTAAAAGTTTATTTTTTTCTCCAATGGTTAATATAAATGTAAATAAAAAGATGAAACCTCAAAAATCTTTCAGTACCTTCCAACTCTTTCTGGTAACTTACATGGGACTTACAACTAAAATCTTTGGAGTTTGAAAATATAAAGGTTGTATATGATTTAAATGTAGTCTTCTTCTACATTTCTTTAGGTTTGGTGCTGCCAGTTAAACCTGAATCTGTGTACATCGGCTTTGATGGAATAAGTATTTTGCTCTTGTAGAAATGAGATACACATCCATTGGGTAATGAGTCTATGTGTGGTCATTAATATTGTTTCCTAAATTTTTAAGAGTTTTCAAGCTATTTTAAAGATTGATGACATATTTCTCTCCAGGTTGTTTAAATAGAAAAGATGTTCTCAAATAGTTTTATAAATGCAGTGTTTGGGTACAATAATTTAAGAATTTTTCTTTGGTTAAAGATTATATATATATATATATATATATATATATATATATATATAGTTAATGTTAACTGTTATGTTGAATCATCTAGAATAATTTTTAAGTAAAGACCCCTTAAACATGGGAAACTGCAGAACAAGACTCTTCTTGGTGATTTTAAAACACTCAGCTGACTAGACCAAAATTTTTCCAGTTTCTCCACTGATGGATGACTTGTCCAGTTTTCCTAGGATCTTATGGTGCCATATCTCAGCAGCTATTAAATAAATTATCATAATATAAATGTTAATCTCTCTATGACTAAAGCAATAAAGTTTTAAGATTTCTATACAGCTGTAATGGTAATTATTGCTAACTTCATAGTATAAAAAAGAAATACATTTTTTACTTTTCCAAATGTATAAATTTTTAAAAATATACAACTCAAAAATGACATCTTGTCATACTGATGATCTCTAAACTATAGTTATTCATGGTGATGGATTTTTTTCAGATTTATGCTTATGTGATTGTTACACAATTGTGTTGTGATACTTTGATGCCCACACCTTGTATAGTCTAGAGAATGCCATTGCAATGACTATGAGTTAAACATTAATAATCTGTAAAGTACATTCTACTTAAGTATCATCCTGGTAATAAAAATGGCTCAAAGATAATAAGTTAGGTAAAAATTTTTTTATTTCATATAAGATCTTGTAATTAGATAAAGGTAACTAGCTAAAAAGATTTTATACTAAGATAAAAACTTAAATGTTTCAGAGATAATGACAAAACCTAATGGTTCCATTATAATGATGTCATAATGATTGTAATGATAATGTATTGTGCTGTTCTTAATATCAAGTTTTCCTTATAAAACTTCACAACTGTTATATGTTAATATTCTATAGGGATTCAAATTATAGGAAAATCATGATAGATAAAAATAGTAACAGTTGCGCTGGGGATTTAGCTCAGTGGTTCCATTGCCTACCTTGCAAGTACAAGGTCCTGGGTTCTATCTCAGTAACCACATACAACAATGCTGGGCGTGGTGACTCATGCCCACAAGCATTCACTACCACGTACCACTATGCTGGCCATGGTGGCTCATGACTGTAATCCGAGCATTCATGAGGCAGAAGCAAGAGGATTGCCATGTTCAAGGCTGAGTTCAGGACCAGCCTAAACTATAAAGTGAGACCCTGTCTCAAAAACAAAACAAACAAACAAACAAAAACAATTCCCTGATCATACTACCTAATTCAAGGTACTTGATGTGCAAAAGAGATAACCAATCTTCTTGATGTTCAAAAACAGGTGTAGAGATCAAAACTATAAAGATAAATGGGCTAAGAAGACAGCCAATAATTTGGCCCCAGTCTTCCAAGTTCAACAAAGACCCAGGACATAAGAGAAGCTTTTTTTTTTTTTTTTACAAGATCCTACAACTTTGATGAGTCACTCAATCTTTTGAACAAGGAGGTTGTTGGACCCCAGAGAATAGGAGTCAATCAGTGCACAGCATGCTAAAAAGGAGGGTCACCCAAAGAGAAAAATGTCTTCAGTGCTAGCACAGGAAGCTATATCGTCAAGCAAGATTGTAACACATCCAGTGGCTGACATGACAGAGGAGCTGAGAGGCTCTTCACATGATCTCACAAATAACTCCTTGGAAGCCTTAACTGACCTTGACATTTGGCAAAGATATTAATATTAATCTCATTTTAACTTGATCTTGGATACTCAGCCAAAACACAATAACCAAAGATAAATGAGGTAATAATAATAATATAGACAAAACATCAAAAAGGGGTTTCAATCATTGACCCCTATTGACAGTTTCTGGCTGCACCTGTAAAAGGGTCCAAGAACCAACTTGTTACCTTTGCCTACCTACAATTTCTACACCAGTCCCTTAAAGACAGGGGTGACTTTAAGGATGTGACTTCTTCCCTAGTATTCTTTCCATTTAGATTTTGGTCATATGTGTTTGAAAGTTTATTCTTATGTAGAGATGGCCCTTGCTGAAGAGCTTGCTCCATCTTATCTGGCTACCATGCTCCCAGTGGAGGAACACAACACAGTGAGCTTCTGCTCACAAAGTTCAAGGAAAAGAATACAAAGATATGAAAGCGGGGAAATTGTGAGAAATAGGCTTTGACTTTTCTGTCAAAGCACAAGG
>PVIR01013548.1:0-42216 GCA_004026965.1 Petromus typicus
TACATCAAAACAGCCACATAGAAGGAGCAGGTCTAGGGCCGGAGAGATAGCTCAGTGGTTCCGGTGCCTGTCTTGCAAGCGCAAGGACCTGGGTTCAATCCCCGGTAACCACATAACAATACTGGGTGTGGAGACTCACCCCAGCGGCAACCAGTACCACATACCACAGTGCCGGGCGTGGTGGCTCACGCCTGTAATCTCAGCACTCGGGAGGCAGAGGCAGGAGGATTGCTGTGATGTGAGTTTGAGGCTGAGCTCAGGGCCAGCCTGAACCACAAAGTGAGACCCTGTCTCAAAAAACCTTAAAAAAAAAAAAAAAAAAAAAGAAGGAGCAGGTCTAGTTTAGCAGGAAACAGACATAAGGATTCAGTGTGTTCTTACAGTCGTTTCCATAAATTGGACCTTTGTGAAAACCTCAAAGGAAGAAAACAGCTTGAGAGGTAGGTATTGGTTTCACCCTCCACACCTGGTCTGGACTGGAATTCACAGTTCTTAGGACATTGCTAAGGTGAAAGACCCAGTGCCTGGCAGGAAAGAGACTGTAACTTGTCTGCGGGTGGTCACAGCACAGGCCCCAAGCATCGCTGGTGTCACAGTGAGGTGGTCCTGCTCAGCTGGGAGGTGCGGAGAGGTAACCGACATGGAAGCAAGCAGTGATCCTTCGGGTTTTGCTTATACAAGGGATGGAACTCGGGTGCTCTACCACTGCACTCCCACCCCTTTAAAACATTTTAAATTTTGAGACAAAGTCTAGCGGGGTTGCCCAAGTTGGCCTCGAACTGTTGATCCTCCGGGAGTGCAGTCATCCCAGGCACTTGCCGCAGGTGTCCACGCTTCTTGGTTTACACACATTGGCCTAGTTGTTGCAGATGTGTATTGTGTGTGGTGATTACATGCCCAGCACAAGACTGGCCCTTCCCGGTGTGCAGCATGCACATGTTCACACACGTGAGCAGGATCTCACTGGACGGTTCCATACCAGCAAAGTGACAGTGACTACACTGTCCTCTGGTGGCAGGATGAGTATTAATTAAAATGTTGCTTCCTTTTTTTTCCTGAGATAGTTAAAGTCTAGCCTTAAGATCACAGCTTCCTCCTGCCTCAGTCTCCCATGTGCTGGGATTGCAGGTGTTCACCCCCATGCCCAGCTTTATTATCCATCTTTTACAAGAATTGCTCCTTTTATGTTTGGAAAAAGTATTTCCAGAGCATCCTTCATACTTTCCAGAGTAGGTTGGCTCCATTTTGACCTTAGCACACTGAGATGCAGAGGAAGAGAAGCAGTTTGGGACTTCAAGCCTGAAAAGTGGGATCGTGGGGGAGGGAGGAAGCAGGGCAGCGCCCCTGGGGGCTGTCACCCAAGGCCGTACTGTACCGCTGCACTCCGGCACTGGTCGGTCCCAGGAGCCATCTTTCTGACAAACTGCAGCAAAGGATTTCAGGGGCAGAGCAGCCTAAATTGAAATTCAGAAAACAAGTGTTTCCATCAAATCCTTCCCCAGACCTGAGCTCCCACATGCCTCTGATTCCACTGCTTCCCACTGCTCCCGAAGGTGACATCTACAGGAGCCACATTCATGTGGTCACCTACAGGGAGCCGGGACCTGCACACACCCCTCCCTTCCCGGTACAGATGCAATTTATTTCCTGCCTAGAGCTCTGCTGGCTGTTGTCACCCATCACGTAGCTCAGCTTGCAACATCCTGGCGTTTTATATATCCAGGCTGACCTTTGCCGCAACTTTGTTGCTTTCTGCTGTGACCCAAGAACACATCACATCAAGCCCCTGCCTTCATTCCACCTGTTCTTAACACGATGCAGGAAGACCTAAGATGTAGCTCAGTGGCATCACACCTGCCTGGCAAGTCCAAGGTCCTGAGGTCGATTCTGGGTTCCAGTCGGGGGGTTCATGATGTAAAAGGGCCAGGGACGTAGCTCAGTGACACGAAGTCCTGAGTTCAATCTCCAGTACCAGAAAACAAACTGGTATGATGGAGCGAGTCTTCCTTTCCAGCCCATGGCAGTGCACCAGGGGAAGGCCCCTGAGAGCTCTTCTGAGCTTTCTGCACGTGGCTTAGTTTCCACCAACAATCTGATTTACAGGAAAGCACTTTTTCTTTTGGTGGTGGTGGTACTAGAGATCAAACCTATGAGTTCTGCTAGCCCTGTTTTTATTTTATTTATTTATTTATTTATTTATTTATTTATTTAAGTTTTTTGAGACAGTCTTGCTTTGTAGTTCAGGCTAGTCCTGAACTCAGTCTTGAACTCAGCAATCCTCCTGCCTCTGCCTCCCGAGTGCTGGGATTACAGGCGTGAGCCACCATGCCCTGCACTGTGGTATGTGGTGCTGATTGCTGCTGGGGTCAGTCGCCACACCTGGCATTGTTGTAGGTGGTTACTGGGGATGAACTAGGGACCTTGAGTTTGCAAGGCAGATGCTGGAGCTTACTCCCCAGCCCAGCAGCAAGATTTTTTTTTTTTTAACTGAGAATCTGGGCGAATTCGCAATCCAAGGATTTATGGAAAAGAGCCTGGCCAAGAAGTGTGCAAGGTGGGATTTTTTTCCCCGGTTTGACCCTCCGCAGGACTATGGACTGCATCGCCAGCTCTCACTTCAGTGTTATTACTTTTTACCACTGGGAGTCAGTGACAATTTTGAAGAACATAAAAAGGACGTGTTAATCTCTTACCTGTGCCCCTAAAGCAACACACTAAGCATTTTTTAAAATTATTCTCCCTCTCCCTCAACAGTGATCACTATTTATAACTTTGCAGAACATACTCTTTCCCTGGCCATCTCATTTTTTTGCGGGTCCAGGAGTTGTTTCATGGGAAGGTCATCAGCTGACCAGGGGGAGGGCCTTAATTTAATACAAGGTGCTCTCCAAGCTCACGGAATGAGAGTAGCGAACTTGAACTTGTCTTTCTGTTGTTTCAGCTGCTTGAACTCATGAATAGACAGAAAAGTTGCTGGTTCTCATCACCAGCTTTCTAAAGTAGCTGGGGTGGGGGCTGCACAAGCCTAGTGTGCATGAGGCTCCAGGCTATCACCAGCTCCCAAAACACACTTGAAAGTTTGGCAAAGGCAGGACAATCAGAATAAAACCCCAGGACCATCCCCTCTTGCCCACTGACTTAGTTCTTTGCATTTTCCCATTGAAACCCTACTGTGCTGCCCCTTCCCTCTACCCCTTGGGTAGGAACAGGAGCACAACCCTGCTATCGCTATTGCCAGCACTTGTTCTGTGGTCACTCACGTGCAGAAGCTCGAAGCCAATTTCGCAGAAGACCGAGAAGCTGTCTTGGACGACGTACTTGTCTTGCATGGGTGAAATGCGGCCGTTAGGTGGCGCCACTGGATTGGGACACGGCTGTGCTGTGTGGAGGAAACCAGGCTCTGGTTTGGATGGGACTTGTGACAGCCAGTCTGGGTTTGAAAATCTGAAGTTCTTGTTTTATAAATGAATCACTAGGTAAAGAGACCCTGCCATGAGTACAGTGGCATTCTTTTTTGAGGCAGGGTCTTGCTTTTGTAGTTGAGGCTGGCTCTGAGCTCAATCTTGAACTCACAGCAATCCTCCTGCCTCTGCCTCCCGAGTGCTGGGATTACAGGCGTGAGCCACCACGCCCAGCACCGTGGTGTAGTACCGATTACTGCTGGGCATGAATCTGCATGCCCAGCATTGTTGTATTTGGTTACCAGGATCGAACCTGGGCCCTTGCACTTGCAAGGCAGATGCTGGAACCACTGAGCTAAATCCCTGGCCCTATAGTGCCATTCTGAACACAAAAGGAAAGACTGACCTCGAGCTGGGGCTTAGCCCACTGATACTGCAACTGCCTTGTTAAGTGCGAGGTCCTAAGTCCAATCCCCAGTACCCCCCCAAAAAGATCAATCTCAGTTGCTTTTCCTGGGACTCAGCTGCAGGCAGGTAAGGCAGGCCTGTGGGAGGATGGTGCGGGAGTCGCATGACACAGGGCTTGAGACTGAGAAAGACTTGGGGGAGCCCGAGGCATGTCTAAGGCATAGCTCTTGGCAGTGGAGGGCACAGTTGAAGGTTCTGGGTTTGATCTCCAAGGTGAGAAAGAGGAACCCCCTATGTCTGCTTGACTGAGGACTAGGAATGAGCGATGGTGAGGACGCTTCCACGGGGGCAAAGGGGGACACCCAGAGCTCAGACATCAGGAGCTAAAGATGCGGATGGACTCCCCTCACCAGTGCCCCCAGGTGCGCAGGCCACCCCACTGGAGACACTTCCACTGTGGCACCCAAGCTGGTTTAGGCCCCTCCATGAGCCCCCTGCTTCTTTGAAGCCCCAGACCTTCTCCCCGGCTTCCAGGCATAGCCTGGGTGGGAGTTTGGGGGCCCCCCAAAGGGCAGAGCCTGGGCTAGGCAAGGGGAAGCAGCCAGCCGTGCGCCTTGGACAGCAGCAGCTTGGCCTAGCACCTCTGTGTTTCCCATTTCCAGGGTGCCTTGCCTGAACCCCAGGCACCAGCCCCTCTAGACCTTCACCACACCCCGCACTGAGCTCTAGGTTTGGATCTGAACCAGAAGGCCCAAAACTTCAGCATGGTGTTGCCACAGGACCAGTTGTGTTGGACTGGGGGCGTGGGCCACGAGGATTTGGCCTCAGCATTTCACATCCCCACTACACAGCTGGGGGAAGGGGAGATGGGTGGGAGGGGGCTGGGTGGGGGAGGGAGGTGAGAGGAAAGGATTTCTCTAAGGTTTCTCTAAGGACTATGCTTCACAGATCTGCCACTTAAGCCTGGTTCCCTGGCCTGGCCTGGCCTGGAACAGTCCCGACCTGTGTCTCCTTGACTCTTTTTTGTTGTTATTGTTTTTGGAGACAGGGTCTTGCTTTGTAGCTCAGGCTGGCCCTGAGCTCAGCCTCCAACTCACACCACAGCAATCCTCCTGCCTCTGCCTCCCAAGTGCTGGGATTCCAGGCGTGAGCCACCACGCCCGGCACTGTGGTATGTGGTACTGGTTGCTGCTGGGGTGAGTCTCCACGCCCAGTATTGTATGTGGTTACCTGGGGATTGAACACTGGTCCTTGCAATTGCAAGACAGGTGCTGGAAACACTGAGCTGAGCCCCTTGACTCTTGGGAAGAGACCGAAGCTCTGTGCTTCTGCCCTGGCTCCGTGCTCACCTGTGCTCGTGTAGTGGATCTTCCAACCTGTGTGGTCCCCTGAGTCATCGGTGACGAACGTGAGGGTCACAGTGTTGCTCTTCGTTTCAATCCTGTGGGGCGGCGTCTCCCCACACAGGGGGCCATACTGCTCTTTGCCCGTCTGGATCTGAACCAGCAGGCCCAAAACTTCACCACAATGTCGCCACAGTGAGAGGGAAGCCACCATGGCTCCGGAGCTGATGCAGCCCCTCGGTGGCCCCTCCCTCAATGTGGAGCCTGGCTAGGACCTCGAGAGAGGATGAGGGGTGGCTGGGTGGTCAGGGACAGGGGACGGTGCCGCGGGGCTCAGCGGTTTCTGGGGGCTGTACCTGGAGAGAGTCATAGGGGCACCGGGTCTCAGGATGTGACTCCACATTGAAGGTCCCCACGAAGTCCAGGGTGACACTGAACCCCTCCTCTAGGCGGATGTGGTAAGTGCAGCTGGAGAGTTTGGGGTATGGCCCTGGGTATTCAGGGCTGCTGAGCTCCCCAGAGCGTGCAGTGAAGACCTGGTCTGAGCACAGGGCTGGCAAGGGGAGGAGGGCGGGTGGTGGGACTCGCACCTTCCCACCACCCCTCTCTGTGCCCGGCAGGGTGGCTGCCCTGGGAGTGGGGTGTGTGGAAAGGGTGGGCCCAGGACATTTGTGTCCCTGATCTACAATCAGCCCCTGAGTCATTGATAGAAAACCCGTAGCTCCTGAGGGCTGAGGGGCATTGAAGGGTCCTCTCCACCAGCAGAGGGGGGCAAAGCCCGGGCCTGTCACACCCCAAAATGAAGGGTGGGAGGGAGAGAGGCTCTGTCAGGTGGACCTGAGGGAGAAGCCTGCCTGTGGTCCCCAGGGGCTCGGGAATGGACAGAGGCTGCATCAAAGTGGGGTGCTTCCTGTGCACCCCTTGGGTTTACAGGGGAGGTATCCATCAGGGCCTCTCCAGGGTCCTTCCCAGGATGAGCTTGGACTGGGGTGGCTCAGGGAGTCCGAGTCCCACTGACAGCCGCCCTGCATCCTCCCTTAGCCACCCACGTGCCTGTGCAGTCTCCTAGGATGTGGGGAGCCCTGCAGTGCCCTCTGCCATGGGGCAAAGGGAACAGCCCCCGGGGGAGGGACCAGAGCCCCTGGGTGACACCTGCCTGGGTCTCTGCCCAGAGTCACCTCTGAACCAAGCTGCCCTGAGGGCACTTGGGACTCAGCCTCTGGGGACCAGGAGGGGTGGGAGCATGGGGCCCCTGTGTGGGCCTCGTCCCAAATGGGGCTGGGGCTAGAGGAGCCCCACCAAGCTGGGGTCCCTCGGGCTACTGAGGAAAGGGGCTGGGGTCCTCCATGGCCTTCCCCCACAGATACGCAGGCACGGTGCACGGGAGCCAGGTTTATTGTTGGGTGATGCTGGGGACACTCAGGGGCACTGTGGGCAGCCAGGATCTCGCCTCGCCCAGCTGCAGCCCGCAGTTTACCCAGCTTCTGACCCGTGGGCCAGGGCAGGATGGAGCCCACTTGTCAGAGGCTCTGCCCTGGAAGAAAGGTGGGGGTCGGGGGACACCAAGCAGGGAAGTGGGTCAGGGCCAGCTCCCAGGACCCTGGTCTCATGGTGCCCAGCAGGGCTGCAGCAGAGTTTCAGCCTCCCCCCTCCCCCACACACCCTGGAGGGGCATCCCGGGCAGGATGGTCCAGGCCTGTCCCCTCACCTGAGCAGGTGCGCTTGTTCTCATGCAGAGTGTAGCCAGCCCGGCAGGAGCAGTAGAAGCCACCCAGGTAGTTGTGACAGTGGTGATCACAGGGCGATGCCTCCCCTGGGGACACCTGACACTCGTCCACATCTGGGGAGAGGTGGAAGGAGCTGGGACAGAGGCCAGACCTGGCCTGGGGCTCTGGGGACCAGTGGTCTCACTGGCCTGGACTGAGCCCTTCGGTCCTGGAGCCCGAAGAGACGAGCACAACTTTCATTTGCTTTTTTTTTTTTTTTTTTGTGAGACAGGGTCTCGCTTTGTAGTTCAGATTGGCCCTGAGCTCAGCCTCAAACTCACATCACAGCAATCCTCCTGCCTCTGCCTCCCAAGTGTTGGGAGTATAGGCATGAGTCACCACACCCGGCATTGGTATGTGGTTATCTGGAATCGAACTTGGGACCTTGTGCTTGCAAGGCAGGTGCCAGAACCACTGAGCTAAATCCTCAGCTCCTGATTTTTTTATTGTTTATTTTTTATGTTTTTTGAGATAGGGTCTCACTTTGTTGTTCAGGCTGGCCCTGAGCTCAGCCTCAAACTCACATCACAGCAGTCCTCCTGCTTCTGCCTCCCGAGTGCTGGGATTACAGGCATGAGCCACCATGCTCTGGCACTGTGGTATGTGGTACTGATTGATGGTGGGCGTGAGTCTCCACACCCAGTGTGGTATATGGTTACCGGGGATCGAACCCAGGCCCTTGTGCTTGCAAGGCGCTGGAACCACTGAGCCAAATCCCAGGACCGGATTTTTGTTTTTTTTGAGACATGGTGTCACTGGTAGTCCTGGATGGCCTCAGACTCAAGATCCTCCTGCCTCAGCCTCCTGAGGGCTGGGATTACAAGTGTGTGCCACCACAACTGGTACAAGCACCTTTTTAAACCAGTCAGAGATTAACTGCCCGCTTGAAGCCACTCAGCTATTGAACAGAGCAGCCTGGCATGTGGTGTGTGTTATTCAGGCATTTAGGGGGATCTCAAAGTTGAGGCCAGCCTGGACTGCAGGGCAGGACTCTGTCTCCAAACACAAACAACAACAAAAAAGTGTCAGACACAAAGCCTGCTGCACCCACAGGCCCTGGGCAGCACTCAGGGCATGGCCTTTGCTTTCCCAACAGTGCTGAGCCCTTGGCCTCAGGCCCAGCTCAGCGGGTCAAGGGGTTCTTCCCGGAGGCGGGAGCAGAGGACAGGGGCGGGGCGGCCTGGCTTAGATGCCCCTGCTCACCCTCAGCTGCGTAGAAGGCTTCGAAGCCTGTGAACGGCTTCTCATTGGAGTAGTCAGAGCGGAAGGTGATGTCCAGGCTGCGGCCCAGCGAGTAGAAGGTGTCGTTGCCGGGTGCCCGCTCGGTGTCCGTGCTCTCTCGGCCGCACAGTGTGGCCAGCACCTTGGATCCCGAGCTCAGCTGTGGGGTTGGAGTTCACAGGGAGGGAAGGAAAGGCCCAGGCCCAGGCCGGAAGACCCCCCTCACTCCCCAGCCCTCAGCGGCCCAGCTGTCACCCCGGTGGCACCTTGACGAAGTCGTACTCGCACAGGTAGGAGAGCTCCAGGTCGAAGTGTGTGAAGTAGAGCCGAAGGCGGTAGCCAGGGGGCACGGCCAGGGCCCAGCGCTGCTCCTGGAGGTTGGCATACTCTCCTGGGAAGCCAGGGGATACCAGGCGCCCAAACATGGGCTCAGGCCACCTGGGGCCTGATGAGGTAGCTGCCATGGAGACCCACAGCAGCCCCAGGAGGATGAGCAGCCTGCAGGGCAACACCATGGGCACTGCTGCCCACATCATGGTGAGCCGTCCAGCAAGCCACACAGCTCTGTGCCCAGCTCACCTTTGCTCTGTTTGTCTAGCCCCGGCCCGGCCCCAGCTCTGGGAATGGACCCCATGACTTCCGCCTGGCCCACTTCCAGGCAGGGCTGGTCACTGCAGGACCAGGAGCAACTGGGCGGTGACAGCCTGGGCATGCGTCCTGGCTCTCCACTCCCTCCTCCCAGATGGCCGGGGAGGTTGAGGTGGGGCTGGGCCCCTAGGGATGTGGACCGTGAGGGTCCCTGTGGAGATGCAGCTGACACGGGGCGGGCCCCACTGCTCCCTCCCAAGGCCCCGGGAGAAGCGGGCAACAGAAAACAGGTGACTCTGTGAGGATCGGAAGTAGGAGATGAGAACAGCTTTTTGCTGTTTTGAGACAGCATCTTCCTGTGTAGCCTGTGCTGGCCCTGAACTCAAAGTGAATCTCCTGCCTCAGCCTCCCAAGTACTGCAATTACAGATACATCTGCCACACTCAGCACACTGCTCTGCACTTGGGAGATGTGAGCGCCAGGGAGCAAGACCTTGAGTAGTGATCTTCAGGGCTCCAGGAGCAGCAGACCCGGCCACGTGACTCTCTGAGGCAGGCTGGCCACCCAGTCCCTTCTTACACTGGGTGAATATTTGGAGACCCTGAGGACAACCTGAAACATGAGCAAGAGGACACACACACACGTGTACACACACGTGTGTGTGTACACACTTAACTTGCTGTGTACCATTAACAGCCACAGAACAGGGAGGGGCTGCAGAGGTAGCTCATGGCTGGCGCACTTGTACCCTTGCCTAATGGCTCTGGTGGGCAGGGTGATGCATGCCTGTAATCCCAACACCTGGGAGGCTGAGGCAGGAGGATCTCTGAAGATTTGAGGCCAGCTTACAAAACACCCAGAACCTGTCTCCATTAAAAATAGAAGAAAAAGGGAAGGCTAAGTGTGAGGCTCAGGCACAGCTCACTGCTTGGCACATGCAAGACCTTGGATTTTGACCCCAGCACCATCCCCCCAAAAAGGAAATGTCCAAAATGAAATTGAAAAGTTACTAGTGTCGCCTGAAGAAAAGAGACATGAGAGCCGAATGCAGCGGCATGTGTTCTAACCCTAAGGAGCTCTGGCTGGACTGAGGACCTCAGACTGGGGTTCACCCTGAGGCCTGAGCAACTCCATTTCAAAAGAATTGGGGGGGGGGCAGAGCAGGGGTTTGAACACAGGGTTCTCGTGCTGAGCCTCACCCCAAGTCCTTTAATGATTCTGAGACAGGTCTTTATAGCCCAGGTTGAGCTCAAATGCAGGGATTCTCCCACCTCGGCCTTCCACGTGGGATTACAGCTGTGCACCACCACACCTGCCTTACCTAACTTTTGAGATAGGATTTCACTGCTTACGTTGTCCATGCTGGGTTTAAACTCATATCCTCCTGCATTAGCAGGGGATTGCAGGAATCCACCATTATGTCCAGCCTTAAAAGAATTTCTTTTTGTAATCCTAGAACTCAGGAGGCTGAGGCAGGAGGATTGCTGTGAGCTGGAGGCCAGCCTGAATTATATAGGACTAGCACTTGAAGTATTGAGTATGTAGGTGAGTGGTAGAAAGCTTAATCTGCATGAAGCCCTGGGTTTAATCCTTAGCAGAAAAACAAGTAAGAGCAAGATACTGTTTTTCAAAATAACTATTTAGGCTGGGTATGTCAATGCCTGCCTACCTGTTATCTCAGCACGTTGGGAGGCTGATGCAGGAGGATCACAAGTGCAAGCGCAGCCTGGCAACACAGCAAGCACTTAGAGAACAACAAATAGTCTCAAAAATTTTAAAAATGGGGGCCAGGGATTTAGCTCAGTGGTTCTGGTGCCTGCCTTGCAAGTGCAAGGATCTGTGTTCGATCCTGGGTAACCCCATACAACGCCAGGTGTGGAGACTCACCCCAGCAGCAATCAGTACCACATAGGCAGTGCCGGGTGTGGTGGCTCACGCCTTTAATCCCAGCACTCAGGAGGCAGAGGCAGGAGGATGGCTCTGAGTTCAAGATCAGCCTGAACTACAAAATTGAGAACTTGTCTCAAAAAAAAAAAAAATTAAAAAATGATAAAAATTAAAAGATTTTATCATATTTGATAAAACTGAAGAAAATTTCCAGAAAACATGAAAAAAGACACCAACCTAAATAAAAACAAACCTCGGGGCAGCAGTGTGGCTGGGTGGTGAGCGCCCGCCTCCTACACGAGGCCCATTTCCGGGGTTTGCTGGCGAGCTGCCAGCACTGTGCTGGGAGCGCTTGTGCCCGAGCAAGCCTCGGGTGCATCTGAGGCAGCTGAGCAGTGGGAAGCTCTGAAAGACAGCAGTGAAGCCAGTTACAACATCAGATGTTTTGCAACAACCACCCTTGGCCACAGTGATTAATAAGAAGCGGGTGTTAGCTGGAGTTGGAGTCGGGCGGATGTCCTGGTGGGAGTGCTTTTTGTGTAAACTTGTGGTGGCCTTTATGCAAGCTTGTGGTTTTGGCAGAGGGTGTGTGATTGCCACTATTAGGCAATCATGCGTAAGCACCCTTCCTTTGTTTTTGAGACAGTCTCACTTTGTAGCCTAGGATGGCCATGAACTCACGGTGATCCTCCTGCCTCAGCCTCCCGAGTGCTGGGATTTCAGGAATGTGCCACCAAACCTGGCACACACCACAGATTTAAAAAAATCCTTAGCTCATCTTGGCATGGTGAACTTCATAGACAGGCTGTCCCAAAAAATAATAAATTATTTTTTGTACTGGGGGAATTGAACTCAGGAACTTGTGCTTGCCAGGCAGGTGCTGTGCTGCTGAGCTACATTTCTGCCCATAAACTACTTGTAAGGAAGAGTTATTTTCAGTCTTCCCCACTATGTATGGAGTGTGTTCCACCCAAGCCAAAGGGGATGAGGAGGGAAGGACTGGGTCCCAGACAAAAGCATGGCTAGGCCTTGGCAAGCCCTAAACACATGGGCCAGAGACAGGAAACGATGGTCCACTGGCTGAGTTTTTAAGGGAAGCATCAAGTCAGGTATGAAGCCTATAATTGCAGCACTCAGGAGGCTGAGGCAGGAGGATCACTGCAAGTTCAAGGCCAGCCTAGGCTACACAGTGAGTCCCTGCCTCAAAATTAAATAAGATAGGAGTTTCAGAGAGCTGGGAAGCTTGGGACTAATCAGTGATAAATTTACTGAAAGCTAAGAAAATGAAATGAAGCAGCTTCTCCAAACTCAACAGAACTCTGGTGTTGGACATAGCTGCAGGCTAGGGGCTGGCGCCTGTGGGCCACCTCTACCCAGTATGGTGGTATGAACCAAGTCACTGGCCCCACCAGTCTCATTCATGGCCGAGGTGTGTGGGCACAGTGGGAGACAGGATGCAGCTTCCTCCCACTGTAGTCTCGACGTCTCAGGCCTCAGACACCGCTGGGTGCCCTCTAATTCATTCCTGACCTTGCTATCCAGAGGGCAAAGGCAAGCACTGAGTCGCCACCTTTTTTTTCCGGGAAGGCTATTGGGAATTGAACCCAGTGCCTCCGCACAAAGCTCTGTCCTGGAGCTTTTACACATTTTGAGGCAGGGTCTTGCTGTATTACCCAGTTGGGCTTGAGTTTGTGATCCTCCTGCCTCAGCCTCCTGAGGAGCTAGGATCACAAGTGTCCACTACACTCGCCACCTTGCCCTGTCCACACCGGGCTGCCACACTGAAAGGCAGACTGAGAGGCTACTGGGAAGCACATTGCGACCGGCTCTGAAGGACACAGAAGGAAGTGCACAGTGGGGTACAGGGCAGGCACGAGATGCATGAGGTGACAGCCGGGGTGCTCACAACTGTGCAGATATGGCCACATACTCAGGAGGACCGAAATTTCAAGCCCAGACCGGGCAACTTATCAAGATGGCATCTCAAAGTGAATCAGTAGGCTGAGGACATAGCTCGATGGTAGGAGCCCTGGGTTTCTCTCCTGAGTGGTGCGTGTGGACAGACACCTCCTCAGGCCTCAGGCGCTCCATGCGCACCGAGGCACAGCCTGGACTTGCTGGGGTGGTCAGTGACCTTACCACACAATTCTAATTGATGCTTTCAGAGCAAGGTGTTCCTGGGGCCCCCGGGCTGCCACTGGTACCCCCATAGTGCTCCCTGGCTGGGGCCCACTGAGCACCCTCCTGATGCCTGAGCCTAAGACACGGCTCAGGTGTCAGCAACATCTCCCTCACAGATAGTTGTGAAGATGAACTGAATCAAGGTGTGGTCAGGGCTGGAGCCTGGCCCTACCGGGCCTCTGGAGGTGCCACCGCTGGGAGATGAGAGGCTCTTGGGCCTGCCGGTATGCCAGGTGCTGGGCCCTGGAGCCAGGCCACATCAGGGATCTGACAGCACAGACCCCAGTCCAGTACCTGCTGTCAAGACCGGCCAGACTTTGGGGCAGGGCTGGGATCACCCTGCTGTCAGGGAGAAGGGTTAAAGGTGCTTAGAGACCATGGCAGGGTGGGGCAGGTTCTCCCCACTCGCTCGCCCTGTTTGAGGAAGTCTGTCCAGGTATGTAAAGGGTTCCAGTGTGACCCTGGGGGAGCCTCCTCCTCACCCCAACTGCTTATCAGCCTCTGCCGAAGGCAGCTAAGGGGGTTGGTGTCACTGGCTTCTGCCACTAACCAGTGAGCAGGTGCTTTTCATGCAGTCTGAGCCAGGAGTGGCTGGAACCCCCACCCACCCCTGGACTGGTGACAAGGTGGTCACGAGGCACTCGGAAGGAGGATGCAGGTTCAGCACCTTGGAGAGGGGACAGCCAAGCCCGGGAAATCCTTAGCTGCTCCTCACAGCGAGGGAAGAACTCCTGAGGGCACAGGGTGTGGCCTGGACCCAGCAGAGAACACCACCTCAAGTTCCAGATGTGCTTCAACAGGCCCCAGGCACAGGGCTGGCCACACCCAGCCACCTCTGGGTCCCCTCCCAATCCCGTGGGAGGCGCAACTTAGCTCAACCTGGGATGGCCCAAGAGCCTCTCAGCTCCCAGCACCGGGCTGTGAATGGCCAATTTCTTAGTCTTAGCACTTGTGGGGAGACTGCTGCACCCCTGAAGCTCCAGGCCCTGGGTTGGCCCAGTGTGACAGGAGGGCTCACAGAGACCCTCACACCATGTGGCTCCTGCTGGGACCACGGAAGGTCAGGGGACAGGACTTCGAGCTTTGTTATAAATACTTGTTTGCTGAGGGGCAACAGGGCAGACGGTGCTGTACAGAGCTGGCACGGGTGTGGGGCTGAACGCCAGAGGGACAGACACACGAGTGCACCCAGCAGGGCTGGTGGTGGCATCCCAGGGCCTGTCACATATGGCTGGGGGGGTGGGAGCTGGCAGGGGTCTGGTCCAGGCTGGGGGGCCCGACACCCCGGAGGCTCCCTGGTCCAGCCTGAGGTCCTGGATGGTGGCATGGCAGCACCGGGGCTCAGCTGGCATCGTTCAGGGCCTGGTGGGACACGAGGGCGGTCAGGATGCTCAGTCATGTGGGGGCCGAGCTGGGCCAGGGTGCCCGGGTCCCACTGCCAGCGGCCACACACCTTGCGGGCGAACTCAGGCAGCACGAAGGCGGCGCGGTGCACTTCAGCGTTGTAGTACTTCAGCTGCCTCTGCTCCACCTGTGCCTGAGTCAGCTGCTGCACAGGCTCCCGGAAGTTGGTGCTCTGGGGGACACAGGGTGCAGTGGCATCAGGGCAGGGCCCTCTGTGCCCACCCCTCCTTGCCCACAGGCAGCATCCAGCTCACCGGGTTCTTGCTGCACAGCATGAAGCCGATCTGGCCGCTGGGGTAGGTGGGGATAGTGCAGTAGGCATAGCCCACCACGGGGAAGAGGGACTTGCAGAACTGCCGCATAGACTTGATGAGGTCCAGGTGCAACCACTGGCATTCTCCTGTGGAGCATCAGCAGCATCAGCCTTAGCTGCCCGCCCTGTCCGCTCACCTGCTCACCCACGACCCTGGCCAGTGCTCACCCTGGCAGCAGAGGATGCCATCCTCCTTCAGCGCCGTTTTCATGAGCTGGTAATAGGACTCCTTGAAGAGGCTCTCAGCAGGGCCTTCAGGAGGATGAGAACACACTCCGGCTGAGACATCGGGGGCCACTGTCACCCCCCACACAGACTCACACAGCTGCCAGGCCCCGGCTCCAGATAAGAGAGCCCCACATCCAAATCCCGCTCCTAGAAGATTCCCTGGCACCAGAGCAGAGGAGCCCCCCACTCGGGCCTTGGTTTAAGACTGGAACCATCTCCATTCGCAAGCTGGCTGGTGGGGGCAGATAGAGAAGAGAAGACGAAACTGAGGCCCCACAGATCAAGACCAGACTCGCGTGCTCCTCTCTGGTACTCAACTTTCTGTTGTTGCTGTTGTGGAACAGGATCTCGCTATGTAACCCAGGCTGGCTTCAAACAGCAATCCTCCTGCCTCAGCCTCCTGAGTGCTGGGATTACAGGCGTGTGATACCACACTTGGGTCCAATTTGTGAATTTAGGGCAGTGGCCTGGTCTTTTCCCTCCTGTCCTGAATCTTGAAGGAGTGAGCTCGAGCTCTTGTTTTGGGGAGCCTTCTGTCCTCTAGCCCAGAGCACAGGGTCAGCGAGGCTAGTAGCCACCCCAGCCCTTGCTCACCCATAGGGTCCGAGGAGTCGGTGATGATGACGTCGAAGGCATCCTGGTTCTGTTTCATGAACTCAAAGCCGTCACCCACGTGCAGGGTCAGCTTTGGGCTAGAGTAGCCCACGGCCATGCCTGGCAGGAACTTCTTAGAGACCTGGATGACATCCTGGGGAGGGACACAGGAGTGGTCCGGTGAGGGTCTCTCCACAGGCCGGAGCCCTTTCTCTTCACTCTTTCTTCAGGCCCTCCGTGGGCCAGGCAAGTGTGCCACCCTTTCTACTCTGCAACAGGTCTTGCTGTGAAGTTGACCCCTCAGGAATGGCTGGTCACAGGTGAGTGGCACTGTGCCGGCTCTACCCTGACCTTACCTTATCTGCTACACCTGTCCTGCCTTATTGGGTAACTCTGTGATATATCCCCAAATTTAGACCAATCACCTCCAAGGGCAGGACTGGTTCTGTCCGACACTGACTCCTCCAGCACTTTGACCAACACCCCACAGAGTAAACAATCTGAGCACAAAAATGCTCAGGGTAAAACAGGATAGGTGTGTGCCTATAATCTCAGCTCTTTTGGAGGCTGAGGCAGGATTGTGAGGTGGAGCTGACCCTAGATAACTTAGTCACTTATTGAGATGCTGTCTCAAAATAAAAAATAAAGGGCAGGGATGTAGTGCAAGGGAAACCTTGGGTTTAATGCCCAGTACTGAAAAGAAATATCTATGTTAATGTAAAGGGTAGATAACCTAATAGCTAGAAATGTCTCTGAGACCTGCATGCACTTAAACTGGAAATGAGATCTTTTTTTCCTAAGAACTAGTACCACATGCACAATGCACTAGGCCTGCTACCATCTTGTTTTCGGAACTGAGGATTGAACACAGGATCTTTCTATTAAGCTACCTCATTATCTGCTTCTCCATTCCTCTTTTTAAAGTTTTAAGATCTTGATAAATCATTATCTAGACTGGGTTTGAACCGGCAATCCTCTTGCCTCAACCTCCCAGAGCTAGGATCATAGGCCCGAGCCACTGCACTGGATCTCGGCACTGGTTTTTCAGATAAGTAAACCTCACGCAGGAGAGTCATAGGAGAGTCTTGCCAAGGGTGCAAGGCAGGGCAACTCAAACCCAGCTCTCACAAGCAGCCCCCGCCGGCTCTCACCTCGTCAATCTCACACTGGACCACAGACTCCACGGAGGGGTGCTTCACCACTTCGCGCAGGACGCCTCCGTCCCCACCACCGATGATTAGCACCTGGGAAGAGGGACAGTCAGGAGCACATCTGGGTGGCACCGAGTAGATTCATCTCTGCTGAGCCATCTGTGCGGCGCTGTTCCCCAGCCCCGGCCTCAGGCTCCCTCTCTTCATTCTCTACACTCAGAAACGCGACCTGGCATGGGGTTCTTTCTGGGAACCCCGCCCAGTGCTGCTGAGCTTCAGGTCTGGCTGAGGAAAGCCTGTCAGGCCTCCCTGGATTGAGCGGCTCCCCAGGAGCCCCCCAAGTTCACGCCAGCTTTAGCAGCCTCCAGGTCGAGCCCGGTGGGCGCACAGTACCTTGCGGGGGTTGGGGTGGCTGCACAGTGGCAGGTTGGCGATCATTTCTTGGTAGGAGAACTCGTCCCGCTCCGTGCACTGGATGACGCCATCCAGGACCAGCACATTGCCATAGGTCTTGCTGCGGAGTGACAGTCGAGGACCTGGTCTCCGGAGTGGGGGGAACAGGGACCCCTCCGCCCAGAGTCCCAGGGATGGGGAGAGGGGGTGACACGTGGCAGGAACCAGGGTAGGGCTCGGGGTCTGCTGCTGACGCGTCCATGAATGACACGTGGAGCACGGGGCACGCTGCGGCCCAGCCCACGACGCGGGATGCAGGCGGCTCGGGGCCCTGGCGGCGCCCAGGCTGGCTCGAGCGGACTGGTGACAGCTGTGCCGCAGGGGTGTGCGGAGAGCAGTGGGCAGGGTCCGGCCGGGGAGTGCACCGGGCGCGGGAGCGAGGTCAGGGGACGCGGAGCGGGTGGTACCTGCGGAAGACGAGGATGTCCTGGTACCGAGAGCGCTGGTGGTGAAGCAGCTGCTCTACTTGCAGGGACAGGGCCTGGCCGGGCCACAGGCTGCATGTCTCGCGGAACCAGCCCTCGTGGATAGCGGCGGAGCCGGGGGCGGCGGGACAGTCGAGGCTAGGTTCCATGGCGGGCGGGCGGGCGGCGCGGTGCGCGGGCCCGGGACTGCAGGCCGCGCGGAGCCGCAGCACAACGGGACCAGCTCCGCCCGCCGCCCGCGCCGCAACCTAACCCCTTCGGGGGCGGAGTCTACCGGCGGGGCGGAGTCCAGGCTCTCCAATGGCTGCCAGGGAGCGAGCTCGCGTCGACTCGGCGGCGCGGCCTTGCCAGATGCTCACTGGCCAGCGGCTGGCAGCGTGGCTTTGATTGGCTGGGGTGCGCCGTCCGTCGGCGGCAGCAGGTTAGTGCTTATGGCTCGAGGGGCCATGTGGGAGCTGCTGGGCGCCGGGTTCCGGGGCGGGTCGCGCGGTCGGAAGGGATCTGGGCTGGTACACCAGGCTCTACATCCTTACTCGGGCCCTAGGCGCCGAGGCTACCCGATCCAACCGGGCCAGGGTCTGCGGGCGGCAGGAGAGAAAATGCGCTGACGTCGCGGTAGGCGCGGGGATACGCCGCCCGGGGGTACTGGACAGGCAGACGCGGGCGCTACCTTACCCGGCTACGGCTTACGCCGCCGCGTCGCAGCGGGAAGAGCTACCCCTCGCCCCAGACTTGGCTTCTCGTTGGACTTGAACAGATTGCGTGGCTAGTGGGGGCGCAATGAGAAGTTTTATTTACTGGAAGCATCATAGTCTGAGCCCCGAGCGGACGGGTGCTGAATGAGAAAGTTCTTTTCTAAACGAGTTTCTAAATTTATCAGCAGAGTCCAAGAGGAGGGCCAGCACATGCATATTCAGTACCAAAAAAGACTGACGCATAATTTATTTTTGACAGGCTGCGCTTTGAGAGGTAGGCGGGAAATGTGCGGTTTTTATGAAAATGTCAAGGAACTCAATCCTATTAAGCAATGCTAATTACTAAATATTAAATGCTAATTGCTGAACATGCAGTTGGAATGCCAAAGAAAGATGAAATGGGCGTAAGCTGTTCGTGACAGTGTCAGGGATATTTTTGATGTTACGCAGCCTTCTGGGGAGCAGCGTGCTCCCCTTGAACCACAACCACGTGAAGGTTACGGTGTTACTGGTGGGTATGGCCTCAAGCCTCGAGCTCAAAAGTGTCCTGGCTGACTTGAAGCCCTTTTTAAAGGAAGTAAACTAAAGTGGATAAAGAATTAAGGCAGCCCCCTTGCAGCTGGGACGCCGGGGCCAGACATGATTCTGTAAAGGACCAGAGGGGCCGAGGAGTCGCGCAAGTCTAGTTCCTAGAGCTTGATCCCTTCACCGGGTTAGGTCTGCGCTTTTGCCTAGCGGCCCGGACTTTCTCCACCAGCAGTTCTGGCCCTTAGCTAAGGTTACTGTCAGCCCTGAGCCAGGCCGGAAGCTCCTTTGGGGTAGGGTCTGTGTCGCCTCCACAAGGCCCCACGTGATGGCTGAGGCCAGTGCCTGGTAGATCGGCTGTCCTAGCTCCCCTTGTGCCCAGCTAAGTGACATCCTTTGCCCTTCCGTGAAGGAGGGAAACCTAGCCTTGGCCTTGAGCAGCGACATCATGACAGGAGTCACAGTACCTTTCAGGATCAAGAAAACTCAGCTTTGAACAAAGTGGCAGCCTAACCCTCAAATGTAGAGTAGCACCATGGGCCCAGGGATGTCAACCCAACTTCAGATCGTGAAAAAACCTGATTTTTCCCTAAGAAGCCTCCTTTGTAGCTCACCTAGACTGAAAATCAGGAGGGCAAAACTAAGGGCAGCATGAAAGGCTTCCCCAGATTTGAAGCCTTGCACCTGGGTTCTGCTGTGGAGGCCTAAGCCCAGTCTCTGCAAGGAGTGGGGTGCGATGGCCCCCTCCGAGGGGGCAGCTGCAACCCTGGAGAGTTGTCAGGCAGTAGGCCTGAGTCATTTTAAACAGCTGCGTGAGCCAGGCAGGCAGAGGCTGAGTGGGAGTAGACTGGGCTCAACTGTCTGGGCTCCCAAGTGGCATCAGCAAGCTTCCCCTCCCACCAGGTCCTGGTCCCCAGTGCAGCCTGGGCTCCCCGCTCTGTTAAGTGGTTCCTGAGTGTCAAGGGCACAGCGGACCTCCAGGCACTCCTGGTTGCCCTGGTCCTTTTGTAAGAGCCCACCAGAGGCTGCGGTGGTTCTGCCAGCCCCTCAGTGATTCCATTTCCACTAATACCAAGGAAACTCTAGGGACGGCCATAAAAAGACCTCAGCTGAGCTGCATGACAGGGCACACCTGTGAGCCAAGCACTCTGGGAAGCTGAGGCAGGTTGTTTGTAAATTCCAGCCCACCTTGGGGAATTTAGCAACTTAGACCCTGTTTTGAAATGAAATAAATACAAAAGATGAGGATGTGCCAGGTGAAGGCCTTGGGTTCAATCTTCAGTACCATACACAAAAACTGGAAATCCCGGAACTGTCACAAAGGAAAACAAAAACAGGAGAGCTTTTAAGTAAAGAATGGGCTTTAATTTCAAGAAACTTCATTTGTGATTGGTGGTGAGGCACGGTGTCTGGTGGCTGTGTCTGGCCACCCTTGGCTGGCCGGCCTGAGTGGAGGAGGGAGAGGCTGAACCTTGTGTGACAAACAGCGGCCCTCAGTGCTGCGCAGGGAAGTGAGAAGTCGGGTGGTGGTGCAGGCCTGTGATCCCAGGACTGAAAAGCTGAGGCAGGAAGATGGTGAGTTTGAGCCCAGTCTGGGGAGCCCCGCAATTTAACATGACTCTGTCTCAGACAGAGGAAAGGGTGGGTGGGGCCAGGGATGTAGCTCAGTGGGAAGGTCTTGCGTTCAATCCTGTCACAAATAAATAGCAAGATAAATCTCAAGCAGATCCCTAGCTTAAATATTTGTGAAGACAAAAAATGGTGTTCTGTGCTTTCTTGGCCCATCCCAGGAGTAAGGCCACAAAGGAATTCTAAGAAACAATCAAAGACTGGTTCACAAATGAATATAAGTTGTTTTTTTTAAGACGGTCTGACTATACAATTCAGGCTGGCCTCAAACTCATGTGAATTCTGCCTCAGCCACCGGAGTTCTGGGATTACAGGTGGGCATCACCACGCTCAGCAGCAATTTTAATATATTAATCATAAAAAGCTGGCCCTAGTGGTGTACGCCTATAATCCCAGCACTTCAGGGAGGCCAAGGCAGGAGGAAGTTTACATCCAGGCTGGCAACTTAGCAACTTAGTGAGATCCTCTCAAAAACTATTTTAAAATGGGAAAGGGAGATAGCTCAGAGTAAAGGACCTGGGTTGAATATCCAGGACTGGGGAAATAAACCATATGAAAATCAAGCAGGTGACACATATCTATACTACTTGGGAAGCTGAGTAGGTGGAGCTCAAGTTTGAGGCCAGATGAGGCAATTTAGTGAGGTCCTGCCTCAAAAGGGTAGGAGAGACGTGGGGAGGGAGCGGTCTCAGCCCCGCTGTCCTGCTTGTGCTCAAAGGTCCTGTCCGGAGGGCAGAGCCACAGATGACCACATTTCCTCCAATCAATGCATTACTTCTTTCACCTCTTTACTTTCCCGCTCTGCTAGGGGTATGTGGCCCAACAGTCACATCCTAGACCCAGTGTTACAACTTTTATAATCAGGAAAGAACAAAATTTTCCTTCTTGAAGAGAGAGATAAAGAGCAAAGAGAACAAGCTTCCCAGAAGCCCCTCTGGCTCCAGGGCGCCTCCAGCACGTTTTCCCCACAGCACCTGCCGAGTAGCTGCTGCCAAGTCCTGCATTCTGCTGGCTGATTCTGGGTCCTGTGGTTTGCTCATCTCACCAGAAGTTTTACCTGAATGGGATGGGCCTGTTCTCCCAGACACAGGTGTGTTGGAGGTGAAAAAAACATTAGGACCAAAAAACAAACAAACAAACAAACAAAAAAAACCATTAGGACCGGCTGTCTTCTAGTAGGAGTTAGTTTTAATGACTTAAAAATGTGTCTGTACAAAAGCAGCACAGCCCTGGTGCTTCCAGTCCCCGGCTGCGGACCCAAGGTCTCTTCGGCGCTATCTCTTCGGCCAGTTGTGCCTGAAGCCTCTGCAGGGACAACACAAGACAAGTTACTCCCCACTGTGTGGCTGGAAGTCTGAGAGTTGGAGCTCAGACAGGCAGTCTGCTCAGGGTCGGGAGGGTTGAGCTGGACAGCAATGGCCCACACGAAGCCCCCAGAGCAGGGCCTGAGGTGGGGTGGGGTGCAGTGGCCCCAGGCTGGCCTGAGGCAGCAGCTGTCCCTCAGCTGAGACTTGGCCAGCCCAACCTCGGGCTCTGCTCTCCTGTGAGGATTTCACGTGTTCTAGAAGATTCTTCAGCAACAATGACAACCCACACTGGCTGATGTTTTTCTCATACCTAAGAAATAGGGTGGTCTCGCACAACTTTACACCTGATTGCTCTGAGCTGACCTGAGAAACTATAGCTTGAGGAAAGAGTTCGGGATTGAAGTCCTGGGAACCGGAGTGAGTGGCCATGTGATACATGACACAGAACAAGTCATGCCCCATCTCACAGAAAGAGAGAGGGTCTTTCCTCTGCTGTTGCTCCTCAAAGTGAGGCGACCTGGCCTGGCTGAGCCCACATACCTGTCTGACTTTCCGGTTGGAAAGGACATACTTTTGTTCCCCACTGCCTGTTTCAGTTTCTTGGCTGCCGTGCATTTCTGAAAAGACAAGAGCCATTAAGCTGATGAGACCTGGACAACCGGCCGGGGACTGCGAGTTCCTGCAGCTGCTGTCTCCACTCCACACCTGGGAAGGCGAGGACAACAGGTGGAACAGGGTCCGTGCAGCACGTTTGGCCCTCCTGGCACGGACTCTGCTGAGGCACAGCAGAGAGGGAGAGTTCTGCCTGTGATTTGGGATTCCCACAGCTGCGAACACCTTTTAAACTGCACGCCACCTTTGACGGCTCCTGGGTTTCAACTACAGGGACAGGTGATAGGCTGACTGCTCAGGAAAAGACAGGCAAAGGGAAGGACCCCTAGACAGCGCACACGAGCAATGAGAACGCTGCAGACATGTTTCTTTTCATTTCGTGGGTCTGGGGATCAGAGCCACAGCACTGCACTAGCAGGCCATGTGAGTGCTCTGCTGCGGAGCTACCCTGAGCCCCCCAACTGCATTTCCTACCTTGCCAGGTGTGGCCTGCTTGTTCGGGTCAAACTGGGAGGAAGGTTTAGGTTTGCTGTCTCCTAAAAGGTTAGAGATAGAACAGACATGACATCACTAAGTTGATGTATACAACAGGCTCAGTGTGGCAGGGGCCCAAAAGTCCGTTTGCCACCCTCTTCGTGGTGGCGGTGTTTATGTGTCAGATTCCAGGGGCTCTGAGCAGTGCGGGACCAGGACATGGCCCGAAGCGCTGTTCCTGATGGAATTTCCCTGAGCGGATCGTCCACCCACATCACGTCTTCACTGCTCTGTGCTGTGCTCTGCAGGGCTGAGTCAGGAGCACCACACGTGCCTTCAGGGCAGACGGCTCCCCAGGACCTGCCTCAGGCTTTGGGGCTTTCAACACTCAAGACTTCACTGTGTGTGCTGGGTGAAGGACTGTGTTTCTGAGTGTAGTGACCACGAAGGGGTGAACGCACTGGTCACACGGACAGCCTGCTGAGCCGCCACAGTGGAAGATGGGGTCATGTCACCCATCAGGGCCCCTTCCCAGGGCCAGAGTCCTCCTCTGCAGGCCTCGTCTGTGGCTTACCAGCAAAAGTCTTAAAGTCCGACTGGCTGTAGTCATACGGGGTGAAATCTTTCTCGGGCAGATCTGGGTCCTTTGGCTTCTTGGAACTCTTGAGTCGTTTCTTGTCCTGTTTCTGCTCCATGGTCCTTGGGTCACTCGTTGTTCGCTCTCTCTTCTTGGCAGCATTTTCTAGCTGCAGGGGGAGCAAGTGGCGGGGGGAAGGGGGGTTGTGTGAGAACTCACCCAAAATGCTCGGGGCAGGCAGGGTTTGGATTTTGGAGATGTGACAATATTGTATCATTTGATGAGGAATGTTGGGACAGGACAGGGGCCTGAATGCAGAGATTCTGTTGTCTCCTATGTACCTTTTACAACAGCCTGGAGCTCTCTTACACAATCTAATGGTTCTGTGCATGAAATAATGTTGCAGAACCTTTTACTTGATGCTCAGGAGCCTTCAGGTTTTTGGGTCTCAGATGAGGGAGGCTCAACCTGCACTACCCAGGGAATCAGCTGCCGCATCACATGAAAGTCAAGAATTGCCACGTGAGGCAGGGCTGCTGCTGACCAAAGAGCAACTTAGTATGATCACATGCCAGTGCCTGCTGGCAAAAGTTCCTAACTGGACAGTGATGTCAGCCACTGAAGAGGAAGGGTTAGCGGTGTGGGGTGGCACACGCCTGTGACCCTGGTGCTCAGGAGGCTGAGGCTGAGTGTGAGGCCAGCCTGGGCTACATAGTGAGAACTTATCTCAAAAACCCCCACAGAATTCCCAAGTGCTAGAGTGGTGAGGATGCAATGACTCCAGGGCACAGTGGGACGGGAGAAGGCCAGGGCTGGCAGGTCCCCACGGCACAGTAGAATAAACAAAGCAGAAGAAAGCATCCAGGAGACGTGTAGAGGAGAAGCAGGGTCAGCTGGGGGAGAGGAGGTGGGCTAGGGAAAGAACACTTCACCTAGAGCATGGGGCCACCTCCCCACTGAGAAGGTCAAGTCAGGGGCGTCCCATGACCAGGGCCTCCTGTTTCTGCAGCGAGAAACCCAGCACGTACCGCAGCCTGCTGTCGCACAGAGATAGCCTGCTCCAGGCTGGCTTTGTACTCTTCCTTTGCCTGTTCCCGGTTGGCTGCAAGATGGAGGTGTCTGTGGAGCTGGGCGCCGTGGGCTGCTGGAGGTGAGCACCAGGGCCCTCCCCCTCCACCTCCATGTGTGAACTGGGCCAGTAACCCACCTGTTCCTGTCCCCAAGGGCAGCTACACCGAGGACAAAGCTAAAACCTGCCCCTTGAGCCAGCTCCTCTGCCAAGGACAACTCCACCCTACGGCTGCCCTCAACACTGAGCGCTTTGTGGCTGAAGCTTGCTCCCTTTTGTCATCTGCCATGCCCAGTTCGGACGCTGTCCTCACTGTAGGGTGTAGCCAGGCTGAGAGCTCCTCCCAACCTGCTCCCTGCCCAGCATGCTCCACCTGGGGCCCGGAGACTGGCTCTTCCCCTTGGGCACTGCTAACCAGACACCTTCTCTGAGGGCAGCCACAGTCCACGCCCAAGCACTCTGCACTCCTCTGCCTGCATGGCCCCCAGGCCTGGACAGCACAGCAGTTGCTGGTTCACTGCCCACCCCCAGCAGAAGGTGAGCCCCACACCCAGGGCTGTTCCCTGCTGATTCTGGCGCGCTGTCCAGTGATACAGCCGAGAGGGCTGCCCTTTAAACGGCTGCATTCACAGGAAGTCACAGATACCTGTTTGCTCAGCTACCTTCTTCTTAGCAGTTTCTTTAGCTTCTTTCTGTATCTGGACCTGGCTGGCTAGTTTCCAACGGTTGCTGATCTGTAATGAAAACAGACATAACAAAAACTCTGGAACCGGGAGTGCCTGATGTGTAAGGAAGCAACAGAGGGCTCGCTAGCTCACGTATTCTCCGCCACCAGATCCAAACCTAAGGATACAACAGCAAATCTGTTTCCTTTATAAAATCCTTCCTAAGGAGGACAAAGTATAGCTGTGTTGTGGGCACTGGGCTGGAGACTCACATCTCATGCAACCCCTCTGTAACGCTGGACAACAGCGCCACAGTCTCATACCATGGTAGATAAGGCGGGTGTGGCGATGCCAGGCTGTACTGGGAAGGCTTAAGCAGGAGGACTGCACAATAGAGCCCAGCCAGGAAATTCAGCAACTTAGTGAGACCTTGTTTCAAGATAAAAAAAATAATAAATAGGCTGGGGATGCGAAGGCCTGGGTTTAATTCTTAGTATCAATACCAATAACAACAAAAACTAAAGAGAGGAGGAAACAGGCTGGGGAGGCTGGCTAACCTGGCCAGGGACACAGTCAGTAAATGGAGGAGCTGGGACTCGAGGAAGGGCCTTCCCCAAGTGCAGTGTGCTTCTTTCACACCCACTTTCAGCTGTGGCGGTACAGCATATTAGGGTGATCTACAAGGGGCAAGGAAGGGACGAGCAGCCTGTCAGGTGTCTCAGCTGGGCGAGGCAGAGCCCACTCATTTCTGGAACACACAGCTGACTCTCAACAGCAGGCTGAAGCCTGTCAAGGTGTTGCAGAATGATAGCCACACTTAACACTCTGGTCCCCAGAGCAGATCCTCCCTGCAGCGAGGAAGGAGGCTTCCTGTTACCATGCTGGCTCCCCGGAATCTGACGGAACCTAAGAGGGACATTTGCATTCACAGAGCTGCTTAAAACAAACCCAAAGGTGGAAGGCAAGGTGTTCACAACTCAAGCTGTTGGCTCTAGGAGCACAGAAAAGACATGTACAGGCAGAACACATCAAGTTGTACCTTTAAGGTTTGTACATTTTATTTATTTATTTATTTATTTATCTTAAGGTTTTTTGAGACAGGGTCTCGCTTTGTGGTTCAGGCTGGTCCTGAGCACAGCCTCAAACTACATCACGGCAATCCTCCTGCCTCTGCCTCCCGAGTGCTGGGATGACAGGTGTGAGCCACCACGCCCCGCACTGTGGTATGTGGTACTGGTTGCTGCTGGGCGTGAGTCTCCACGCCCAGTATTGTAATGTGGTTACCGGGGATCGAACCCGGGCCCTTGCCCTTGCAAGGCAGGCGCTGGAACCACTGAGCTAAATCCCCAGCCGGTTTGTACATTTTATTACACGTAAGTAGACCTCAAATAAGAACAGGGCTGTAAAACAGGGCTGGGGATTTAGCTTAGTGGTTCTGGTGCCTGCCTGGCAAGGGCAAAGTCCTGAATTTGGTCTCTGTTACCACATACCACAATGCTGGGCATGGTTATTCACACCTGTAATCCCAGCACTTGGGAGGCAGAGGCAGGAGGATTGCTGTGAGTTCCAAGCTCGCCTGGGCTACACAGTGAGCTCAGGGCCAGCCTGAACTACGAAGTGAGACACTGTCTCAAAAACAAAAAACAAGACAAAAAAAAAAAAGAAAAACACAAAACAAAACCTTTTTGCTCCCCGGTGTTGGGGATGGACCTCACACATGCCAGGCCAGTGCACTGCTGCTGGGGTCGACACCACCTCCAGACCTATCTCCATGAGGCTTTCCAGTGCTCCTGAGAGCCAGCCCAGGCTCCATCCCTTCCTATAGCAATGCCGAGGCAGAGCCTCTTCCTTCATGTCCAAGAGACAAGTGGGGTCCCCCACATGCAGCCTGGTTAAGACAGAAACCTGGTTCAAAGAAATGAGACATTCCCTTTCCTTAGAAAGGGTGTCAAGTCCACTTACTTCATAGATTTTTGAAGATGGATCAAACTTTGCTGCCTGTGAGACATGGGCCCGGTGTTCTACCGAAGGCAGGAACTGCAGAAGAGAGCACCATGAAGACTGCTGAGAGGTGACCTGGGACAGTCGGGGCCCTCACAGTGCTCAACTCAGAGTCCCACCTGGACACCAGGGGGACAGGCCCACAGGCCTTGGGCTTGTCCTTTCCAAAGACTCACAGTCACCCTCAGGTAAGAGGCACAGAAAGCGCGGGAATCTCTATAGCTGAGGGCATCCATGGCAGCTACTCACCATCCGGAATGGGTTTTCGAAGGACTCTATGATGTTCTGGGCCTTCTTCTGTGCAACTGTTAATGGAGTCTTTCCATTTTCCTCAGCACTGGGTTCCTGCAGGGACAGATAAGAACCAGCCACTCAGTCACAGTCATGTAACATCAGCGTGCAAGCTGGCCGGTGAGAGCAATGCAAACAAGTGGCCACACTCTGATCTCTGCTGGGGACAAGGTCCTGCGCTGTCCTAGTAAACAGTAGGGTACAGTATGTTTCTGTCTGTAGCACTGTGCCAGCCTCTCTCCATCTGGCAGCTGTTCACTGAGGCTCCCAGAGGTATCAGAAGTCTTTCAGAGCCTTACGGCGAGTGGGGACGAACAGGGCTTTATATCCCAGTCTGCTTGAGGTTTTAACTGATGCCTTAAATTGAATATAAATCTTTTTTTTTTTTTTTTGAGACAGGGTCTTGCTTTCTAGTTCAGGCTGGCCCCAAACTCACTATGCGGCTGAGACCAGCCTCGAACTCACAGCGATCCTTCTGCCTCTGCCTCCCGAGTGCTGGGATTACAGGTGTGAGCCACCATGCCTGACTAACATTCTTGTCTCTGACCTCTTGCTGGAAATCTCCTCCCACCCCTTGCTGTCTGCAACTTCCAGACCTCCACCTGTGCATTTTCCTTTATCTCTGGTTACTTCAGTACGCAACTGTCCTGATTAGTGGGTGCATTTAGGCCTTCCTTCTGCAAGGAGTCCTGAGTTCCAGTCCCTGACCGCCCAGGGGAGCAGGTAAGAAGGCTCTGTCGCAGCCCCGAACATGCCTCAGGAGCCTGGCTCAGGCCCAGTGAGCCACGCAGATTTTCCGGGTGGGCCATCACCTCTTCTGGGGACAGGCAACAAGGTTCTGTCCACTTTCAACAGTGATTCACAGCATGGAAAAGCTTCCCAGTCTCTCTTTTTTTTTTTTCCCCCAAAAGCACCTGGTTCCATGTTCCAGAGACCTGCTGCCCCTGCTAAGTTCTAAGTAAGACTGGCCCTCTGCTGTGGCTGCCTGAAACCCTTGTTCTGCCACCTTGGCCCGTGCTCTTCTCCCTCCAAGCAAACATCCCTTGCAGGTTCCTTCATGCACAGGGTTCATGAGAGAAGCCTGGCCACATCCTGCAGCCAGAGACCATCTCCCCCGAGTGCTCGCATCTCCACGCCCCTCCCCGTGCTGCTGGTTTCTTTTGGCGTTAGTCTCAAAGGTATACACAACTCTCTAGACAGAGGCCTTTTCCTGAGGCGCTCTGGGGCTGGAACCCAAGGCCTCACATGCCAGTGACACTCTTTTTTTTTGTTTGTTTTTGGTTTTTTGAGACAGGGTCTCGCTTTGTAGTTCAGGCTGGCCCCGAGCTCAGCCTCCAATTCACTTCACAGCAATCCTCCTGCCTCTGCCTCCCGAGTGCTGGGATTACAGGCGTGAGCCGCCACACCCGGCACTGTGGTATGTGGTACTGATTGCTGCTGGGCGTGAGTCTTTATACCCAGTATGGTATGTGGTTAACCCAGGATCGAACCTGGGTCCTTGCGCTTGCAAGACAGGTGCCGGAACCACTGAGCTAAATCCCTGGCCCCTGCCAGTGACACTCTTCCGCAGAGCTGCAGCTCATCCTCACAGCCCGCTGGGTCAACTTGACAGATGTGACCCAGGAACTGTCTCTGCACCTCAGCAGAGCTTCCTGCTACTCACATTAAAAATGGTGATGACTGCAGTGGTGAGAAGGCACTGGGTATCCAGCAGTCTCTCTTCTTCTGGGTCAGCGAAGAGGCTCGCCTGCTTCTGGGCTGGCACAGGCCCTAGAGGTGTGGGAGTTGGCAAGCTCAGAGCTGCACAATGGCAGCCCAGGCAGTGGCCCGCCTCCTTGGTTGTCCACACGGAGGGCCCCACCTTACCAGCAGTTGGGGTGACTGCGTAGCCATCCGGAGGAGCATGAGAGCAGTCGTGAGGTCCAAAGAGAATGTTCTCCAGCCTCTGTATCAAAGAGGAACCAGTGGGCCACACGTACAACTTGCACATAGGTCAGGAGCTCTTGGCCAATGGAGCCAGCCTAGCTCATCAGGTCTGTCTGCGCCAGTTCTGATGCCCCACCCAGCAGGCTGACAGTAGGAGACATTGTACCTCAACACTGGGCTGTGGTCCACTCTTCTTCAATCCGGCTGTGGTCTCAGACTAGGGAGGGAAGGAGGCTGAGGAAGGCTGTGCACACTTGACAACACACGTATTCCCTACAGATGGTGCCCAGCCACGAGGAGCCAGGCTCTCAGGGGCCCGAGATGCCCTTCCCCCCTTGCCTCACTTCAGTGCCTGGCACGATTGTCTAGTGCTGAAGAATGCTTAGTGGGTGAGAGGACAGTCTATCACAACGAGCTTAGCATGGAGGACTCCAGGGCCTGGAAGAGGGCTCTCTCCTGCAGCCGCAAACACTTTCTACTCAGAGAAACTACATAGCTAGGAAAGACCTTCATGCTCCCTTGGACATGATGGGCAAGCACCTTGCCTTGGGCCAGCTCCCCAGCCCAGGAAGACATGCTAACATTTCTTTCTGTCTGAAAGACTACAGATGTCTTTATTTCTTTTCGTGAGACCAAATCATGCTATGTAGCCCAGGCTGGCCTTAAGTTTGTGGCAATCCTCTTCCCATGTCTCTCAAGTGCTAGGATTATGGTCTGGCCACAATGCCTGGCTCTCAGATGATTCTTTGATTTTGACTTTCAGTAATCTTTCAAAAAAGTACTAACATGCTCTGCTACCAACTACTACTGCTATTGAACCAACCTATTAAAAATTGTAGGAATAAAGACTGATGATATAGTTCAGCAGTACAGCACCTGCCTAGCAGGCACAAGGCCCTGGGTCCAATCCTCAGTATCCTCCCAAAGAAAAAAGAAAAAGAAGTCCATTAAAACACAAATCAAGTGAACATTTACTCTGTTTTATGGGAAAGTATTGGTCAGGTGTATAATGGGAAGCAAAGCAAACTAAGATATTTAAACAAAAGGCTTCAGTGAAAACGTGCAAAGCTAATATTAACTTGCTACATTATCTGCATACGCTACACACTTGCATGCTCCTATGCGTTACACTCAGATATGTGTCTGAACTTTCAGTGATATGCCCCACTTTCACCTAAACTTGGCTGAACTCTAGCACCTTCATCATGAAGCCAGCTCTTTCGGAATTCCTGTCTTAGCCATGGTTCTCATAGCCTCCCTCTCTCCTAGGCTTTACATTTGGAGTGAGCTGCTAGACGTGTGGGCACACGTTTGTAATCCCAGCAGCCTGAAGGATTGCCAAGTTCAAGCCCAACCCAAGCAACTTAGTCAGGCCATGTCTCAGATAAGTGCTGGAGAAACAGCTTAATATGAAGGTCCTGGGTTCAGTACTACTGAACAAGATTGAACAGGGCGAGGGAGGTAGCTCAGTGGCATTGTGGCTGGCTGGCAACTGTAAGGTCCCAAGTTTGGTTTCTGGTAATGGAAAAAAAACCCCAAAACAAAAATCAAACAAGCAAACCAAAACAAACAAACAAACAAACAAAAAACCAAAACATGTTCAGAGAGTGATCCTGGACTCCACTTTCATTCTTTTTCATTCTTCAAACCCACTTGCTGTCTGGGTCGCACCTGAACCAGTCCCTAGTGTTCAAAACCAACTGGCAACCTTTTCCATCATCTGTTTCCAAGTCGCCTCTTCTGTTATTTCCTGTAACTGTCACTCTGTGACCGCCACATGCACCTGGCACTTGCTTCCCACATGGACTGCTGCCAAGGCTTCCAATGCATGCTCCCTGCACTGAGAGCCCAACTCCATCTCACAGTCACATTAAATGCTTTGTGGCCACAGCAAATAGGCCCATTTACTAAATGTTCATACTTGCTGTCAGACTATCAACAAAGCCATAGAGTGAGAAGGAGGAGTTTTAGCTTTTGACTATCATAAGGAAAACAAAGGGGCTGGAGTAGTAGCTTAGCAGTAAAGCATGCACAAGGCTCTCGGTTCGACAGCCAGCATCCCACACATGCATACACATGCACTGAAGACCCACTCACTGGGTCTCCAACTTCTTGCTTCCTTTGGGTTGTTTGGGATAGAGAGCAGCTCATGGACACAGAGACTGTGAGTAAAGTGCTAGTGAAAGAACTGGCCTGGTGAGGGGCTGGGAACACAAGTGTTGGCTTCGTACCTTGAGCAGGGGCATCTCTCGAGCCTGCTGGATTAGAAGATGCATTTCATTGATCTGCTGCCGTACAAGAGGTGGCACTGGGTTACAGCAAGCTATGATGCCCTGCGGCTCCCTGAAGACAAGAACACACTCAACTCACTACATAAACATAGCCAAAAGGCTCCTGACAAGGATAACTGAGCTCTGGAGCCGCTGAAGTAGGAGAATCAGAGGTGTGAGCCTAATCTGGCAATTCAGTGACTTGGTCAGATCCTGTTTGAAAATGTGTATAAAATAAAAAGGGCTGAGGATGTAGTTCAGTGTGAAGGCCCTTAGCTTCCACCTCTCAGTACTGGTGGGTGGGGGGAATAAGTACTGCATAGGGAAAGGCTCTATAACTAAGCTGCAGCCCAGAAATCGAGTATGTCAAGGCAGCCCAGGGCAGCCACCTGCAGAGTCGCGCTGTACCAGGCTCTCAGCTGACAGGCGGAGACTTGTGGACATGGTTCCTGCTTACGCTTCAACTCACATCTCAAAATGCTTCACTTTAATTTCCCGAGTGGTTGCCAGAGGCTCGGAGACTGACACTGAGCTCGATTAAGGCACTTCAGAGGAGTCAGTGCTCACATGGTAGTCCTCCGACAGAGAATCAGGACTCCCTGCACTTCAGCCTTCTGAGCTTGCGGCCAATCTCCTCTGAGAACGCAGCCTGAGGAGCAGTCAGTAAAGTCTGCTCTGCAGGATAGATCTACCAAGGAAGTCAGACTCACTTTGGAAGCTCTTCAGCGATCTTCAGCATCATATGGTTTGGCAGAACGTATCTGGAACAAAACACAACATCATCACATGCAAATTCAGGCAGCAAGTTCCATTCAGTGCTACAATGTGGGGGCAACAACTAGCCTTCACGGCCACAGGGGAAAAATCCCTCTTTCCTGTTATCAGACCTATTTAGCCTAGAAGCATGTTCTCAATCCCTCACCCGTAGCTCTCATCCTCCCTACGAGCTGTTTTGTCCCTCCAGGCGAACAGCAGCTGGAAAGCTGTCAGTTGCTGTGAGTTGAGATGCTTCTTTTGCTTCCGGTACAGTTCAAGATAGGACTCGTCCGTGAAGATAGGTTTGACGAATTTCTGCAAAACACAGAGAACGTTCAACATCAGAGGAAGTGGAATTGTGCCATAGGCTCTTGAAAACATTTGGCTCCTGGACAGATCGAAGGAGCTAGATCCTTGTTGACTTGGGGAGCCTGTGTGCTGGCCTTTGTGTGGCTCTGGGAGCTCTACCTTGAGGCAGATGTCCCTGCTCCGCTGCCACACCACCTGCAGCTGGACGGGCTGCTCGTTGCCTCGCTCCCACAGCTCCAGCCTCATCTTGTCATAGATGTACAGCAGGTAATGGGTGTCGTCCCGGGCGTAGCTGAGCATTTCCTCTGGCAGAGGCCTAAAATTGCAGTAGGGATATGGCTTCAGCAACTGTCCCATTGACAGCAGTCCCACCTGTCAGGTGCTAGCACTTTCTACACCCATCTGATTCCTAGGATTCTCTCACAGCTAGTGCTCTGGCTATAGGGACACTTCCGACATCAAACCATTAGTGCAGCAGCGGGCGGAGGGGAGACAGGTGAGGTGAGGTCACTGCCGTCCCAAGAGTGACTCAGCCCCACTCATCTGTTCTTGGGCAAGTTCCTTACCCTTTCTGAGTGTCACTAGGCCCTGTAAAAAGGCACGTGACACTTCATAGGCTGCTGTGAGGATGACACAGGGCAGCACCCCACCAAACTCATTCCAGGGGAAGGGCTCAATAGCAGGGACTGATTTTCAGGAAATTAAAATACTTTCTTCTTGTATTCAGACTCCCCATTCCCCCCAGTACTGGGAACTGAATCTAGGAGTGTTGTTAAATCGCAGACTTTTAAAATTTTGAGGCAAAATCTTACTATGTTGCCAGAATGGGCTAGAACTTGTAATCTTCCTGCCTCAGTCTCCCAAGTAGCTGGAATTTCAGGTGCAATCACTAAACTGTTAATATATTATTATCACTAGCAGTTCTACTAGGATTTTCACACTCAGCTACTTCCCTAGGCCCTTGAAAAATTGTTTAATACAGGATCTCACTAAGTCACAGTTGCCCAAGCTGGGCTCAAACTCATGACCTTCCTGCTTCAACCTCCCAGAGTATTGGGATTACATGCGTGTGCCACTGCATCTGGCTTATTTTTATTTCTCCTCTTTAGAAACCCTGGCTCATGTAGATGAAGAAAAACCTGGTGGCAGGTTCGCAGGACACTGTAGTGCAGGGAAGTAGCCAGGTCCTAAAAGTGCTCAGCAGGGCAGGGCTTCCCAAGAGCACGGTGGGCCTGGGGCACGGCACACCCAAACGCCAAACCGAAGTCACAGCACACCCTGTGCTTCCTGCACACATCTAACCATCCCCACCAGAGAGCCGAACTGCGTACAAGGCACTGGACACGGCATGTCTTCCAGCTGGCAAGTGTAACAGAGCCAGCCCTATGTATACCCCATGTTGCCATCCTAAAATTTTCTACTGCTTTTGTACAGCCTGGTGCCATTCACCCCAGGGTTTAAAGAGGGCCGAGCCTGAACATAGGTCTCTGTGCTGAGAGGTTAACTGAATGCCAGCTTTCTTTTGCCACCCACACTTCCTCAGCAAGTGCCACTGACCGGACCCTCCAGTCTGCCAGCTGGTACTGCTTGTTGGACTCCACGCCGCAGTAGAGTCTCAGCAGGTGATCTAGCGAGTGCCTGCCCAGGTTGAGAAGGCGTGCGGCCTGATGGGTATCAAACATGTTCACCACGTACAACCCAAAATCCTTCTGCAGCCACTCAGTGTCGGAATCGGCACCATGGAAGACCTAGAATGACACAGAGCTATGCGGTACTTATTGTCCCAGGAGGAGGCACTCGTATGAGTTCACTCTGCCTCCAGGTTATCTGAACGATGGAATGGAAGTGGGATGAGAGTAAGATACATATAGCTTTAAATGTTTCTTTTAATTTGGGCCATAGCCTTTGTCTTTCCTCCTAACTACACACTGTTAAGACTCACAATTGCTACCAATGAAGGTCTGGGGAAATAGCACTATTAGCTCCAAGAGTGTCTGTAAGTTCCTGTAATCCTGACAGCTCTCATCGTCAGCGATCATTTAACATGTTTCCAATAGTAACGAGCTATGCCTTAGCTGTTCCCATAGCATCTGGCATGTGGAACCCAGGGGAGATGATAAGATGTGCCCAGCTCTACTGGGTCTGGGTGGAAAGTGGGAGCTGTGCACTGCCATGACCATGACCCTGCCTCATAAGCAGGTGCTGGGAAGGGCTGGCTGACCTTAACAATGGCAGGGTTGGTGAGGCTCTCGTTGAGAATGTACATGTCGCTGCGAAGCTCCAGGGTGTCCACGATGAAGTCTTCTGTGCGGGTGGAAATCTGCATCAGGCAGGTCAGTCCTAGGAAGCTTCTGTAGGAGTGGTGCTAACATGCAGGGAGACTGATATTACTAGGCTGTCCTCAGCCAACTTGGAGAAGTCAGGTAGAGAAAAGTTACAGATTAACCAGTTAAAAAAAACCAGATTAAAGTCAGCGCTAGCTTTATACTTTTCAAGTAGGTGAACTCATACAAAGTGTAAAAATTTTACTCCAGGTCAATTACAAGGTACCTCCAAGTCGACGGCAAATTCTTCACAATTCAAGAGCTTCTCATTGAGTTCCACAAGTTCGTCCAAGGAAGACACGAAGTGGCAGGGAGTTTCTTCTACAGGCCTGTATAACTGCAGTGAGAAAGTACAGCACAGAGGAAAAAGCAACACTTAAACCATCCTCGCCAAAGTACAAAGTGAATTACACATCCAAGAAATGCTCTAAAGGACTAACGTTCTACTTATAGACACGCAAGGAATGTTAGAGTCCTTTGATGGACTGATTTTCTTCCCTCGGGCTTCTCCGATCACCTTCAACTAAGGCTGGGCACTAACCTGGGGTTGTGGCTTTTGCAGCACTGAATCTGGTGGAGTAAAGTGATCTAGTTCATACTGATAAGGATGTGCAAACCTGGTGAATAAAACAAACAAATCTTAGTTGCATGATTCAGAGGAAAAACAACCACTCTGATCCGATTTGTAAAAACACGTGAGGAAACACAAGCCATCATTGACATCACTTTATAATACAGAGCATCGTGATTGTAATGTTTATTCAAGTGTATCAAACAAGTCTGCTGATACTTGACTACCCCAGAGTGTAATAACAAAAAGGCTGTCCAAGGCTGTCCATCTACTCAGAGAGCTGAACAGCCAGCCAGCTTCATAAACATTTTTTTTTAAGACAGGACCTTGCTATGCGATTCAAACTGGTCTCAAACTCATTTTGGAGCTCAGGCTGGCCTTGAACTTGAGATGATCTTCCTACTTCAGCCTCCTGAGTGCTGGGATGACAGGAATGCTCCACTAGGCCCTGTAGCTTTATAAACACCTGAATACTTGTTTATAAAACATTGTATGGATGGTGCTGTGGATGATATAAAAATGATAAAATAAGCTGAGCATGGTGTGCACCCCTGTAATGTCAGCCCTTAGGGGGCTGAGACCAGAGACTGCAAGTTCAAGTCCAGCCTGAACTACAACAGACCCTGTTTAAAAAAAAATGAAGATGTATATTATCTTGTGCTTTGGAATAATAAATTGGATAATTTAGTAAGAATGGTACAAATATTTCAGTTGGACAGGACTAAATGTTAAACTTCTGTTACCCTATCAGGTGTTTACATAAAAATTCCAAGTCTGAGCTGGGCACAGTGGTGCATGCCTGTTATCCCAGCACTCTAGGAGGCTGAGGCAAGAAGACTGCAACTTAGTGAGATCCTCTCTCAAAATAAAAATGAAAATGTGAACAGTGCAAAGGTCCTGGGTTCAGTCTTTGGTGAGTTCCTTGAGGGCAACGTCACCTTTCATTGCCTTTACTTTTCTAACACTTGGTTGTGGCCTTTCTATGCAAAGCCTGGCAGAAGGAATTGATGTTCAAATGGATGGCTATGTGGAGAAAATAGCCAACACTAGCAGTTCTTATCCCCTTTTTACACTGAAGTCTGTTTTTTATTTTTTTTATTTTTTGGTAGTTCTGGGTAACAAACCCAGGGCCTTATGCATGCATAGTGTACATTCTGTCACTGGTCCACACTCCCGGCCTATTTGTCTGTTAAGCAGTTTTTCCAGGACACTTATGCAGTGGTGAAAATCCCCCCTTCTTGCTCACTTCACCAGTGAGCGCTTCTTCCTGTCTGAGTCCCTTCCTGAGAAGAAAGGAGAGTGGTGGACTGGAAAGGCAGTTTTAGGAGAACTGGGCTTAAGGCTGTAATACTATGAAAAGTGAGCACCTCTAATTTTGTTCTTACATCTACAGAAAGAGAGGAGAGTACCTGCCGGGAACTACTGTCCCACTGTGTGGGACAGTGCTGGGCAGGCCACCAACAAACAAGGCAGGAGGCTCGACGGAGACCCACACAAGGACGATGCAAAAAACCACCTGCTCCTCCGGTTCTTTCACATACACATCTTATGAAAGTGAAGACACTAGGGCTGGAAGGTGGGTAGAAAGCTCAGACCCAGACACACACTTACATGTCCTGCTCAATCTGCTGAGTGCGCTGCTGATGGATGAAATCCGCTAGGGCAGGAGGCACATCCAAGTCCTCAGGCCGGTCCTGTGGGCGTTCCCGCCTCTCTTTAGAGAGAGCTAGAGACCAAGCAGCGACAAAAACATCATCAGAAAAGGGGACATGCCTTCCTGTCTCTTCTAGCTTTGGAGAGAGTAACCAGCTTCCTCTGAAGACAAGAGGAGGGCAGAGACCCTCCTAATTTGCTGGCTTTTGCATTAGGACAAAGGGAAGACTCAAACGTGGGCAGTAGTGTCTGTACCACTTACCTTGAGGGAGTGGTTTCAGAGCATTGGGCTTGATGAAGATTTTAGGAAGAAATGGGGTGTTGGAATTGTCGACCTTCTCTCGAAACTTGAGCTGAGGTCGGATGATATTTTTGGCATGAAGCAGCCGGAAAGTTTCAGATTTTGCTTTTTTGCCATAGTCTCCTGCCTAAGATCAATGTATACAAATTCTTTTAAACATAGCAAATTGATGAATTAGAAAAACAAACTGCAATTTCTGTCTTCCAAAGAGACAATAGCCTCCTTCCAAGAGCCAGTCCTTCACTCCAACTGCACTGTGTGTGCTTATGAGAAGTTAGAGCAAGAAATGGACAGCTCTGGCCCATAAATGAAAACAGAAATGCAAACTAGACCGGACCAAAGACCTGCTGTAACCTCATGGCAGGAGCTCCAGTTGGTCTTGAAAGCCCTCTCACCTTCCGGTTCCAGCTGGACACTATTGTTTTGGGGACCTGGAGGCCCGCAGGGAGGATGGGCTGCTGATGCTTAGTCACTCCTGATGCTTCATCAAGTAAAATACCCTAAAAGGAGAAGGTTTCGGTCATTCTTTCAAGATTAACAGAATTAATGACCTGACACTAAAAATTAGATTATAGAAAGATATTTAAGTGTATATCTACATATGAATGGCTCAATAAATATATCAAAACGTGCTACATACCAGAACTGTATGTTAAAAAGTTATGTTTATACTACATAATGATTACATTCTTTGTGGAGAGTTGGTACATGTATATAACACATCTTAATTCTCTTTTAAAAATTTTTTTTAAAAAGAGGGGATCATTGGGACCGGGGAGTTAGCTCAGTGGTTCCGGCGCCTGTCTTGCAAGCGTAAGGACCCGGGTTCGATCCCTGGAAACCACATACCATACTGGGTGTGGAGACTCACGACAAGCAGCAACCAGTACCACATACCACAGTGCCGGGCGTGGTGGCTCACGCCTGTAATCCCAGCACTCGGGAGGCAGAGGCTGAGCTTGAGTTTGAGGCTGAGCTCAGGGCCAGCCTGAACCACAAAGCGAGACCCTGTCTCAAAAAACCTAAAAAATAAAAAAATAAAAAAAGAGGGGATCACTAGGCTGGTGTGGTGGTATACTCGTGTCTGTAATACCGGCAAGTGGGAGGCTGAGGTAGGAGGATCACCATGAGTTTGAGGCCAGCCGGGGCTACACAGTGAGTTTAAGACTAGCCTGAACTACACAGCAAGATGTCATCTCAAAAAAACAGAAAAGTAAAACGACAAAAAAAAAAAAAAAAAAAAAAAAAAAAAAAAAAAAAAAAAAAAAAAAAAAAAAAAAAAAAAAAAAAAAAAAATCAAACAAAACTAAACAAAAAACAAGTGCACATCAGTACATGAGAGGTAATCAGAGTCATATCAAAGTATTATGTGCTCCCAGGCAAGTAGAGCAGTAATCACTTAGTCCCAACTGTAACTGCTGGGCTGAAAATTCATGTATAATTTAACAGTATGACGTGGCCACTAAAGTAAGGACAGACTACATCTCCAGGGGAAGCACAGGTACAGAGGGGCTGGAGGTGTGGCTTGTGACAGAGTGCTTGCCCAGCAATGAACAGGGCCCTGGGTTTTATTCTTGGCACCGGGGGAAAACTGAAGCAGTATAGCACTTAGAGAGTAGAGGCAGTTCTGATTAGTCTTTGAGAATATAATTTTACTTTTTAAAATTTTTTTATTTTTTATTTTTTTAGGTGTTTTGAGATAGGGTCTTACTTTGTAGTTCAGGCTGGCCCTGAGCTCAGTCTCAAACTCACATCACAGCAATCCTCCTGCCTCTGCTTCCTGAGTGCTGGGATTACAGGCGTGAGCCACCACGCCCAGCACTGTGGTATGTGGTACTGTTTGCTGCTAGGTGTGAGTCTCCACCCCCAGTATTGTATGTGGTTACCCGGGGATTGAACCAGGGCCCTTGTGCTTGCAAGACAGGCGCCGGAACCACTGAGCTAAATCCCCAGCCCGAGAGTATAATTTTACTATCTTGAGGCTGCCACTAGTAGAAGGATAGAGTTATTCTAGATGACCTCTGTTTAATTCTGTAAATAATGTTCTGCTATGGAATCAGGAAAACATTGATAATATGTTAGACAGAATAATATACACCTTCTGTCCTGTGAGGTGGGGTGTTCGGCATATTGTGTGGGAATAACAAGAATGCACTAAATTTTGGCTGAGGTGGTAGAGATCTCTTCTAGAAAAACAGAATTTGGGAGCCAGACATGTAGCTCAGTGATGCCACACCTGCCTGGCAAGTGCAAAGTCTTGAGTTCAATTCCCAGTACAGAAAAAGAAAGACTTCACAAATCAAGCAGGGAGATTTATCATCATACTTAAACAGGCCTCCACAGAAGTAATTTTTTCCTTCTGAGACAGTATCTTGCTATGTAGTTTTAGTTGTCTGAACTCACTATGTAGTTCAGGCTGGCCTTGGACTCAGTGATCCTCTCTTGCCTCAGCCTCCAAAGTGCAGGGATTATAGGCATGTGCCTCAACACCCAGCTTTCTTTCTTTTTAAAAGCAGTGATATTTTAAAGACAACTATAGTTATTTTTAAGCAAAAAGATGGCAGCTATCAGAAGGAAATGCTATGACTGATAAAAAAAAGATAGACTCAATTTTTTTTCTTTTCTTTTGTGGTACTAGGGATCAAATGCATGACCTCACACTAGCAAGGCAGGCACAGCACACTGAGTTAAATCCCTGGCCCTTTCATTTTCTAAAATGCTTGGGTTTCTCTTTATATTTTAGTATAAGAAAGCTTTTTGTTAGTTCATGTAAATGTATGGTAAAATACTCACCACTCTCTCCAGAATCACATCATTGGTATCAACTAGTAAATCGAACTTATCCTCCAACTCAGTCACTTTACTTCGGTCCTTAATGTTGCTGCGACACCCATGATACTGCATTACCCTGCTCATGCTGAGAAAAGGAAGACCACAGTCATTTGGATATTTTTATTTCATTTGTTGACAGTGCGGAAAAAAGTTCAAATGGCTAGCTCACATCATTCCCAATATTTTTGATCAATTTAAAGAAACCAACACACTTATAGTAACCTTTAAAAAACAAAGCTATGGGCTGGGACAGAGCTTAGGGGTGGAGCATGCACTTAGCATACTTACCACCTGGGGGCCCAGGCCCATGCCCACTCCAAAAAAACAAGCACTTCCTATCTAGCTCTGGCAAAGATGTATATGCAAACAAGGAGAAGTAAGATTGTGATTTTAAAAATTTAAAAAATAAGTAATACTTCTAATTGTGTAGCCTTGTACAACTCACTACATCTTGCCTCCTCACTTTCTTCATCTGCTTACTGGAGAAATTATCTCAAACCTTCTTTAAATTCTATAAAAAATACATGATGCTGGGCTGGGGATTTAGCTCAGTGGTTCCAGTGCCTGTCTTGCAAGTATAAGGGTGGGGTTTGATCCCCTGGTAACCACATATAACAATGCCGGGTGTGGTGACTCATGCCTCCCAGCAATCAGTACCACATACCACTGTGCTGGGCATGATGGCTCATACCTGTAATCCCAGCACTGGGGAAACAGAGGCAGGAGGATTGCTGTGAGTTCAAGGCTGAGCTCAGGGCCAGCCTGAACTATAAAAGTGAGACCCTGTTTAAAAAAATAAAATATGTGTGAATGTGTGTGCGTGTGTGTGCGTGTGTGTGTCTGTGTGTGTATTATAAATGATACTATGTAAAAAAAGTGGACTCTGCATTTTTTCCCTCAATACTAGGTATTGAACCCAGGGCCTTCACATTGAGCTACATCCAAACTCTTTTATTTTGAGATAAAATTTTATTAAATTGCCTATATTAAGCTCAAACTTTTTTTCTTTCTGAGACAGAGTATCTCACTTTGTAGCTCAAGATGGCCCTGAACTCTCTATATAGCCCAGGCTAGCCTTAAACTTGAAGCAATCCTCCTGCCTCTCCCTCCCAAGTGCTGGGATTACAGGCGTGAGCTATTATGTCTTCCTGGATTAAACTCAGAACTTTCAATCCTCCTGCCTCAGCCTCCAAGAGTGCTAGGATTACAGGCATGTGCTACTAAGCGTGTCTGCTTTCATCATTTAGCATAGCAAATCCGAAGAGTTTCTCTGTGTCATTTAACAGTCAAAATTAATGTTTGTGTATTATCTGTCCTAATAACTTTATTTTCAAGTTCCATATTAATTTGTTTTTTGAGACAAAGTCTCACACTGTAGTGCAGGCTGTCCTTGAACTCCTAGCAATTCTCAGCTTCTCAAGTGCTGAGATTATAGGCATGAGTCATCAATGCCTCTAAGTCCATATTAATTTAAAGGATTTATTATAGATGTGGCACATGCCTATAATCCCAGCTATTCAGGAAGCAGGACTGCACGACAGGCCAGGCTGGGCAACTTAGTAAGACTCTGTTTCAAAATAAAATAAGAAAAGGGCACGGATGTAGCCCAGTGGCAGAACCCCTGCCTAGCATGTGTAAGGCTTTGGGGTTAATCTTGTACTGCATAGGATTTGTTGCCGGTAAATGCAAAAGTCATTATATATTTTTTTAAAACTAAAAATTACCAAGCAGTATTTTCTAAATCATAAGCATTTTTCATGTTTATTGTTCTTTATAGCACAGGAAATTATGATTGTGGGAAAAAATGAAAATTATGATTGCAGAAAAACAAATGTCAGGAAAAAAATTACCCAACTCTTTGTTTTCCTGTGTTTCATTAATAACAAGAAAAGAAAACATGGTACTTACCACTGCAGCAGCCTGTCTCCCTGTGTTTCACAAAATGCCTGGAAGCCAGGAAAACTTCGGTAAAAGTCATACTCGTCACCAAACTGTGGTAGTCCCCCAGATGCTTTGGTCACAGCCACCACCGCCCCAAGGGCAAACTGTCAAAACCAAGAAAAGAT
>PVIR01013549.1:0-42208 GCA_004026965.1 Petromus typicus
GCTTTCTACCTGGTGGAAAAAGACACACAAAGGTGTGGAGGAGCCATAATGTCAGGCATAGGGGAGGTTGTGTGGCCTCTTGTGGCTGAATTGGAAGCGGCTGGTAACTGTGAGTGTATGACAGGACAACATAAAGGTTAGACTGAGAGGTAACCTTAAAAGGCAAATGGAAGTCAGAGTTGTGATTTTAGAGGAGGTGAGATTTACAGCTGGTTTTAAAAATTGGAAAGCTAGATTCTAGACTAGGGACAAATTTCTTTGATATCACTGGAGTGTATGGACTAAAGTAAAGAGATACTGAGGCTGAAAGAACAAGTCTAGCCAAGAGACACCTGCCGTAGTTCACGCAGAAGATGGTGCACTAAGGTGTCAGGTGCTACAAGGTAAGAAAGATGCAAAGAATGAATGCAGAGACAATTCAAAGGGAAAATGAGCAAAGATAATAACTGAGTGGACTGGCTTAAGAGAGGTAGAGATGATACTTTCTACCCAGGATGGTGGTAAAATCACTGCAGAAACAACTATGAACAGAAGTAAGGTGTGAAGAGCTGTAGGAGTAAGAGAATGAGTTCAGTGTTGTGATATGTTGCATTTGAGGAGTTTATGGGGAGATCACATAAGTAACTGGCTCATAGATGTAGAACTCAAGAGAGAGCTCAGACTTAAAAATAATAGTATAAATGTGATAGTTTAAATTTAGGGAACGGACTGGGTCATCTGAAAAATAAATGTCTAGAATAAAAAGAAAAGAAGGTAGAAGTTAAAGCAGGGGCAATTTATCAACACAGAAATGGTTGGCAGAAGTCATCATGCAAAGCAAGAATGATAGAAGGGTTAAAAGAGTGTTAATCAAATGTGCATTCACTAGGCGGTCACTAGACGGCGTTGGCGTTTTCAGGCCTCCCTCTATCATGAGGAGAACCCCTGTGCTTTATGATTATTCATTTGCTTCTGGATCCTGACAATCCTTGGCTCCGTCCTATGTTCTGCTGGCCAAAAAATTCTCACAGAGCTGGGTACCAGGTGGGAACTCACTGAGGAATGCCCATAAGTGAATAGGAGGTTAGGACCACCAAACATTGGAGAGTCAGGTAAAACAAAGAGAGCAGCGAACAGATGTACTAGGGATTGTCGCAGTTTCAATGTGATGACGGTAGAATGATGAGATTACAGGGACATGGGAGGAAGACCAGGCCGTACTGTCAAGAACAGTGCCGTTGTTTGACACACCTGAATCAGACCTCAAAGAGAGAAGGGCAGTAAGTACACTGCAATCATTAAAAAAGAAAAACTGTCTCGAGAGGCATGACACACTGTGGTTAATATTTTGGCCTGCATAATGAACACATTTATGTCCTTCCCTGCTTATCTCAGTGTTTGTTGCATCACAGCTTATAAAAATCTTTATTTGGGGTCCTTGACAGTCACAGTGATCATTCCAGTCTGCACTTGTTGCTATATTAATAATTTGTGCCATGTCTTGATTTACAGAGATTGGTGGAGCTGTGAAGTCAGGAAAGGTGATGTCTTGTAGGGAGGAGTAAGCACTGATCTGAATTCCAGCTGGTGCTTGACTCTGATTTCTAATGTTTATCACCACTGGCTTAGCTGATCTTGACTCAGCATCTCATCCACCCTTCCCAACCAGCACTGGTGGCACCTCCTGTGGTCTCTTTCATAGCCTATCTCTGTACCAGAGGAGGAAGGGACATGTTGTCTGAAAGGTTACATGGAGGCAGAAGTTAACATGAGGTATAAGGGTAAAAGGACTTGCAGCAGAGGGAGAGAATACAGTGGTGATGGGAGAGGAGATTGTTTTGCAATGAACAGTGGTTCTGGAAGAAATTGCTTGAGTGGGACTACCTCTTAACACTTCAACCCCACTTGCTGTCTTGAATTATCATATTTCAGCAGAAAGGAATTCTAGTGAGAACTGTTGACTGTTTGCAGACGAAGATGGTAGGATTCCATCTCAAGCTGTAGAAAATCCCAGACATACACTTTCTTACACAGTTTCTCTCCTCAGCTGCTAAATGCTTCTGGTTTTTGTTCTTGCCCATGTGCTAACATCATTGTGTATGTTCACCTCATCCTATTGAAAACTGACACCCCTAAGATTTTCCCAGCACTTTTCTTAAACCAATGTCACCCACCATATGGGAGAAGCGTGTTCAGGACGTGCTTTAGGCTGAACTGGCAGCTCCAGCTTAGACATTGACTATGACCACCTGTTCACAAAGGAACCCAGTGGAGTGGGCAGTGAAAGTGGTCAAAGCCCAAAGTCTATAAGGGCTTGAAAAGATTTGGTTGGCTTCTATATTTTACCTGGTTCTGCCGCTCAGCTTACTGGGTAGCCATAATGAGGCTGGGAGGAAAGTCCGAAGCACTTCGCTTTTGATTCTTGCATCCCTTTTATGTATGAGCAGCTAACAGTGTGAGAAAGTGCACCCTTTAATGTACAATCTACCCAGAGAGATCAATGGCAGCTTAACATGCATTTCTGTCTAATATTCACTTTGGCAGGTCTTCGTAACAAAAATGCTAGTTTTAATGAAGTGCATTAAAGTGAGGAGATTCATGGCTTAGCCTGGATGCTTTTATCACCATGGCTTCCCCTTGGGCTGTCAGAGTTACAAGCCACTCTGAAGAAGTGAGGCAGAGGATATCATTTTAGGAATCACACATACAAAAAAAAAATACCCTTTTCAAAAGATCCATGTTACTAATGAACATTTTCAACTTGATTCACTGTGTATCCATAATATGGGGTATTTCTAGAGATGTGTCCTTGGAAGAAAATTGCGCTATGAGTCAGACAGATGGAGATGACAGGGGGAAGATATCTGTTATATATGGAATTGTGTCTTCTTTCAGATTTGTATGTTGGATTCCTAACCCCCAGTAGCACAGAATGAAATCCTAAATGTAGATAAGGTCTATGAAGAGGCAAGGGCTTTAGTGCACTCTGACATGGCCTCATAAGAGGAGGAGACCCTGCATGCATGTGCACAGGGAGACGTCTCTGTGAAGATGCAGCCAGAAGGGAGCCATCTGCAAGCCAAGCAGAGAGGCTCCTGAGGAGACTAACCCCATAAGGAGTGTGACGTTGGGCTTTTAACCCCCAGAAATGTGAGAAATGATTTCTGGTTATTAAAGACACCAGAGCGGCTATTTGTTTTGGAAGCACTAGCTAATCTACACAAGATGAAAAGCTTGAAGATGGAGCAGTAGGTGCTGAGTTCATTATGTGGGAGACAAATGTCTCAAGGACACAAGAGGACAGCCCATAGCCATGCATACCCTGGAGTGAGGTCAGTAAAGATGTTTGAGACTTCTGGAAATCAGAGAATGAGGGAAGTAGTTGGGTAGTGAACACTGTCAGTGCCAAAAAGGCACCCCTGATAAGAAGAAGAGTCTGAAACCAGCTGTGTGAGAGAACTTGACCAAGGTCAAGGGCTGCACCGGTTGTGAATTGCTCAGGTAATATTGGATAGATGTTTCTGGGGGAGATGAGAGGCAGTCATGTCACTGTTAGAAGCGCAGAGTCCTCTAGAGTACAGCCGTGTGACTTCTCTGGACTTCAGGTTTTTCATCTATAAAGTAGGAGCTATAATGGTATTACCTTAAGAACCATAGTTGGTATATTTACTTAATGTTTTCTAAGTGCTTAGAACAGTGATGATGAACCTTTTAGAGTCCAAGTGCCAAACTGCAACCCCCAAACCCACTAATTTATTGCCAAGAGCCAATACTGCAGTTAAACTTGAATACTGAGGTTGTAGTTTAGAAAAAATTAACTATATTAATATCTTTTGTCTTAAAAGAAAAACACAACACCTGTGTAGTGCCATAGATTTGCTACCAGAGCTCCAACAATGTCTGGCAGACGTGGGGTGGGTACTTGGTAAGAGAGTGAAGATGTCTGCCATGTCTGATCAAACACCAGGTTGACCAGGATGCCCCCAAGGCACCAGGCCCTGGCTGCCACGTCAGTGTCCCTGATCTCTCCCTCTCTTCTGCTGCTGGGTAGGGCTTTCCCTGAGAGCTTTGTTGACTCATCTGGACTCTTCCAAATGTCTCCTTCTGACCTCCCTGAGCCTTCATCATCACCTCATCTAACTTATCTTCCACCCTCAAGCTAAAACAAAGTCCTAAGTATTGAAGCTGTTATCTGTATCGCCAGTGGCCTAGGGAGGGAGTGTGGCAGAGCTCGTGAGTTGGTTAGGGCATTTCATGAAGTGATAGGCTAAATATGCTGGATAGATTTTCTTCTTTTTTCTGGAGTAAAAAGATGAGGAGGAGGAAGAAGATGATGATGATGATGGCAATAATTATTTTGCATGCTGAGGACTCAATCCAGGGGGTTCTCACTGAGCCACATCACCAGCACATTTTTATTTGTAATTGTGAGACAAAGTCTCACTCAACTGCTCAGGTTGACTTGGACTTGCAGTCCTCTTAGTCTCAGCCTTCCTTAGCACTGGGATTACTGGTATATACCACCATGACCAGCTTACAATGAAGAGCTTTGGCATAAAATGATCCTTGATGGTCTGATGGTTCATATACTTTCCTGAATTTGTTTCATATCACTTGAAGTTTCTGCTCCATCAATATAGATGCTCACAGTTTGAGGAGTTGCTGTCCTGGGCTACTACTGCTGCATCTTTGCACATGTTCCTTCTCACACATGCTCTGCCCTGGGACATTGTTCTTCTCTCTGTGCCCTGATGAAGTATTGCTCATCTTTCAAAATCCAGATTGCCTATTTCAGGAAGGGTTCCCTAATGATTCCACAAAGAGAATTCAGAGTCTGGAATCAGGAAAACAAAACAAAACAAAACTTGTTCCTACTTCATTTATTATAAGTTGGTAAATATGATGAGGAGAACACAAGACATAATAAGGATCTTAAAATCATCTAAAAACTAAAACTGGCATTTGTTCCATAGTGTTTGGCTGACCCTCCAAATTTCAGGGTTCTGTAGTAAAATGGTACTTTAAAGAGCAAGCGATCTCTGTGGTATGAGAGGAGCATTAAAGTCAATGATATAAGAAAGTCTGTGGTGGCAAAAGAAAACAAACCAAAAACAGACAGGCCATATGGGAGAAGGAAGGGAAGATCCCCTTGAGTGCCGGCCCAGGAGCCATAAATCCATCACCTTACCTATGCTTGCTTATCTGCTGTTTTATTTCACTGAGTTCATCTTTGCACATGAATGATAAAGGGTGAGTCATTGATGACCATATAACTGCTTCCTAGAATCTAGAAGAAGCTTCAAGCCCACCATGATCACAGGACAGGGATATCTCAGGATGCTGGCAGTCTCTCTGTGCACCCATTTCCGTGGCCTTGCAAAAGGCTTTCTGAAGCTGGCTCAAAAGATTTCCCAGAGGACTAAGGAGAGGAAGTGTGGCAAAGTGCTGAACACTGTCCAGATTTCCAGTCTGTGTTTGAGAGGAACTGATCATCTGTAGGTGGTTTGGGTTCTTTCACTTCCTGTCTTCCTGGTCTTGACATCTGACTCCTTCATGCTAGTCTCCTCCCACTGCTCAGGGACACAAAGGCCACAGCAGGGTGGTGCCCTCTGCGCCTTAGTTCTCTGCAGCTTTCTGAAAAGATCCACATTCTGCAATCCCCCCAAAGCCTCACAACCCACCCAGTAAACACAACAAAACAAAATCAAAATCTAATGGTCGCTAGTCCGCAGCCCCTCCTGGGCTTGCTGAAAAGTGGATTAATTTATCTGTTAACTGGTTTTTACAGAAAGCATTAGCAGGTACAGCAGCCTAAAAACACACTACCTAACTTATTATCCAAACTCAATGGTGACACATTGGGGATTTTCACTCTGAAAACTCAGAATGAGGGTGGGGGCCACAAACTCCTAATTAATAGTCTTTAGAGGCCCATAACAATACCATGGAGACATCTCTCTAGGCCTCTGAAGAAATTGCAGGATCCTGCAATAGAATTACAGTTCCTTCCCTTAATTACATTTTAAGGGGAGCATAATAGAAAGGTAGAACTGCATGGGAAAGAAGACCTGAAAGAATAGCTTTTAAGTGTTTCTATATTTTGGTAATACACTCACAAAATATAAGTGAAAAAAATCTGAGTATAAATGAGATAATAATAACCATAGATCATTTTTAGTTTCTGGGAAGAAGAGCACCATATAGATTCGAGGTGTTATTATTATGCATATAATATATATAGAGAGACACTGTCTATTTATTCACAGCGAAGCTCACATATGTCATCTCCACTAATAACATTTTCCTTTCTAGCTCTGTGTAAGACGAGATATGCCATTTTCATATATTCCACACTTACTCTGTGGAACCTGCTCAGAATATTTTGCTGATGAAATTTTCTAGGTTGTAACATTTATCTTCCTAAAGCACTTGTGAAGAGTTGTGCTTTTACCTCTTATTATGATGCCATCTCAAGTCGATGTTTTTGTCAACTACTTATCTCCAGCATTAGCCAATTCCCTGTGATTTTGTATTTCCTTTAAAGGCCTAGGCATAGCCAGTGCTTTGCCAGTGCATCTGAATCCAACCTCCTGCCTCTGTGAAATGCATATTTAATGGCAAGGAACAAGCTCTAAATATCAGAAATTGTACAAATACCAGATTCAGAAAGATGCTGTTGGTTTGGGAACCAGGGCAGACCAGACAAGGTTTATACAGAGTCTGAAGGCAGAGAGGGAGGTATTGGGAACAAAATTAGGCAAAAACTGTCCTGTTAAGGCCTACGCATTCACCACATACCTACTCAGTTCTCACACAAGGGCAAGGATGGGAGGAACCACTACAAATTCTCTGTCCTTCCTAAAAATATATCCTTCAGGCTCTGGACTGACTGCCCTTGGGGGCGGCGCCGGACCTGAAAGTGTGGATCTTTGCAGAGCTAGGGTTTTGTCACCAGCTGGCTTCCTCTGCCTCCCAGCACACTTCTGGGAGGCTCACTGCCTACACTGTCACTTGTCGGGTGCTGAAGGAATGAAAAGTCACTTCAATATTAGTGATGGCAAAGCAAAGTAGAGAAATTAAATGTGATACAAGTAGAGGGGCGTGTATTTCATTCTCTAACTGAAACTAAACCATTTGGGGTTATATGTACTTACTCTTTTGGAGCTTACACTTCGTTGGCATTTCTCTTTAGAGTGGGTAAATAGGAAGTTCTTGGTTTAATTTATACAACATTCTTATTGTCTGGGGGAGAGAAAACTTGTACTAGTTTTCAGTATGGGTGCATATATTGTCCACATGGAGCAGCATTAGTATGAGAGGAAGAGAAAAAGAAGAACTGGGGAAAGGGAGCAGAATAGGACTCAGTTGGATGAACATAGACAGTAAGAGAGGCCGAGTAGTGGAATAAATAGGATCCAGTCCGAACAGCTCTTCATGGTCTGGCCTCACCAAGTCACTTCATATCTTTGTGCTTCATTTATTTCCTTTTAATTATGCATTTCTTGAACATCTGATTGCCTTTAGATTGTGGTTCTAGACTTAGGGTAAACCCCTTGCAAGGGCACCTCCTGAAGACACTGCCTCCCACCCATAAAAAGTGCGTATAGGGGGCCATTGACTTGCTTCAGTCTCTGATCTTCAAATGCTCAGGCTGTGAGCTCAGGGGATCTGTGTGGGTAGACTTCCTCTTCCTTTCCTTCCTAGAGTTTTGACTTGGTACCTGAAATACAGTTCCATAAAGTTATCTAGAGCCCATCACCTTCTATTGCACATGGGTCTCCTGGATGGTGTTAGCCACTAAGTTTCCTGAGGTTGGAATTCACTTTAGCAATCCCACCCCATCCCTGAGACCAGGCCAAAATGATGACATTACTTGGTCCTCAGTTGTTCAACGACTCTCAGAAGAAGAACCTGAGATGCAAGTTTTTAAGGGTTCTGTGGTCTTTCTGCTATGACGCAGATGTGGCTAGAGCATGTCCCACAAAGTCTCATGTGCTGTGAGCTTGTGCTCCTGTGGCTGGTGCAGGGGTGGTGGGTCATGGGAAAACAGTTAGGTTGCAGAGGCATCAGCCTTATAAGGGACGCATGTGCCTCCCACAGGACCAGGTTAGTTATAAAGTGGGGCCACCCCATGCCTGACTCCTTTTTCCACCAGCCATTTCCCTTTCTACTTTTCCAGTATGCTATGATATGTTCAAGGAATCTTGACATACTGGTGCTATCTTATTTGGATTTCCCAGCCTGAAGAAGCAGGGCCAGATGAATTTCCTTTTTTTTAATAAAATATCCAGCCTTGAGTATTTTGATATAACCACACAAAATGAACTCATATATCTTCCGATCTGATCTACTTATGGCCGTGAGTTTCTGTTGAAAACCCTTCTAGCTGCTGTGGGCATTGGCCATTCACTTCTGTGTGTCATGTTTGCAAAGCTCTGGAGAGTCTCTGTGAAGCCTTCCTCCTGCCTCCGCATAGCAACCTAGACCTGGTCATAACCCCGAGACTCCCATGGGTCTCTGGGCTGGCCTGTGGCCTCTCCTCCAGCTGCACAGTGAGAAGTGTGGACCTGCCCTGGAGGAGATCTGCATAAGGGAGGAGGCAGACCAGCACCTGGCCAGGAAATGTGATGAGCAGAGGCAATGCCAACCTCCATCACTAATATGACAGGTTGAGTAGGTTCCTACTGCTCTTAAAGGCTTCTGACAGGAAATCCTTCCCCTAGGATCCCAACAGCCATTGTCTACTAATGCTCATAATATGTCCAACACTGGGCTAAGCATTGGATGTAGAACTATGTAACTTGACCTCCACAGTCCTAGGGAGGGATTTTAGAGAGAAGCTCAGAGAGCTTAACAGGTTCACTTCAATAATTCACAATCATCTGGATTTTCTAAATGAGCTCATGTTTCCAGGATAAAGAAATTAGACAGAAATGCTGCTTACTCTGATTTGATCAGGACACATTGTATACATCACTGAAGTATCACATCCTATCCCATAAGTGTGCATAACTAAAAGAGAAAATAAAAATTAAAAGGTCACCTAAGGTTTAGTAAATGACAGAGACTGAGTCTGAATGCAGAAAACATCCTCCAGAATCACTATTATGCTACTTTTTCTCTGACATTTCCTTTTTTCAGAGGCCTCATGCTCTGAATTCTTTTCTTCTAGCTCTTTGAGTTTAATTGTGCTACTTCATTGCCAAAGGCGTATCCTAGAACATTTCCTATCCTTTTATTAATCCAAAGTTACATAGGCCTGTATTTATTCACCCCATGAATGCTTCTTTCTGATAGAATAATTTAATTTGTACCAAAGTGTAACTACCAGGGAGTAATCTGTTACCTTAAACTGAAAACGCTCTGCATTGTCATGTTAAACTACTATGCCTCACCACCATAGACAGAGACATTTGCAAACTTCAGACCCTGTGTCTGGACCAGGGAAAAACATGGCGTTAAGAAGGAAGTAGGAGGGCCAGGGATTTAGCTCAGTGGTTCCGGTGCCTGTCTTGCAAGGGCAAGGGCCCAAGTTCAATTCCCTAGCAACCACATACAGTACTGGGCGTGGAGACTCATGCCCAGCAGCAATCAGCACCACAAACCACAGTGCCGGGTGTGGTGGCTCACACCTGTAATGCCCTTGGGAGGCAGAAGCAGGAGGATTGCTGTGATGTGAGTTTGAGGCTGAGGTCAGGGCCAGCCTGAACTACAAAGCAAGACCCTGTAAAAAAACAAAAAAGAGGAAGGAAGTAGGAGACTCCTCCTCATACCCTTTGAGTCATATTATCTCATTAACCTTGCATATAATAAGTGATAAATAAATGCTTGCTAAAAATGTCACTGGCTGAATAAACAAATATGTAACTAACCTGACAATTTATGCATGTGGTAGTACCATATCTGGACGGTAGAGGCCACTGTTCATATTTTCCGATGTCTGTGCCACTGCTAATCTTTAAAAGCAGAGGGTGGGGCATAGAAAATTCTGTTCTCCTAGAGGCTGATTCTAGAGTCGGGATTCTGAGGAGGATTTCAGAGTGCTTCCTGCTCCCTGCGCGCCCCCAGTGGGAGTTTTCAGACACAACAAGGGATTGCTGTCTGTGGCGTGCAGAGAGGCTGTGGGCGACCCCTAGTGTGAGGCGGCTCCACACCACACAGTGAGGGGCTGTTCCCGCAGGAAAGTCAGGCACTGGGCCAGGTCAAGATTTGTACTTGTGGGTGGCTCTGGGGAGAAGATGTGTGTATGTGTGGGGAGGAGACTACTGGTCTCCACTTTGCGGGGGTCTTGCTAATTGCACTACAGGTGGAAGGCAGTATCCTATAAAATGTCCCAGTTCAAACCTTTACTCTGGGAACCTAGACTCGACTCACTCAGAACTTTTCTTAGGAACAGACAGACAGAGTCTTCTTCCCCGGATGTACTGCCCCTGTGCCTCCTGTGGGGAGTGGGGACCATATCCCAACTGGCTACCTGAGCAGCTGAAGTGTAGGGGAGACCTTCTCTGAGAAGGTTCCAGGGACCACCTGTTCCCCGAGTCACCCCACTGCAGCTGTGGTCATAGTACATGAGCACTAAGGGGCCCATTCGTCATCATGTCTAGTTGCAACCCATGAGTTCTTCGGGGCACAGACGGCATTCTTTTGGATCATCCTCTGGGGCCGGAGCTTGGCACAGGGACCTGTATGGGTGCTTCAATGGATTTACTTAATGAAGGAGAGGATGAGGTCCACCAGGCTGCACTACAGTGATCTCAATCAGTGCTAAGGTTACCAGATGAACCAGACCTGTTATTTAACCATCGCCGGTCTTACACTAATAGTTAAAGACAAGCAGGGAATGTGAGGAAGGCTCTGCCCAGAACTCAACTCCGTCACGACTGCTGTGATGAGTGGAAGGGATAGAACTCTTCTCACCGAACATAATGAACCACAGTTAATTTTATCCGTGTTTGTTTTCAGTTTTTGCACGCACAACGGGAGACCCTTAATGGCCATGAAACTTGTGTCTTATTAAATTTAAAAGGATGAAATGAATTGCATGAACCATAAGCTTATATGCTACCATGGGCTAATGAGGAAAATGCTGATTAAAGTTTACTCAGCAAAGACTAGGAATACTCAGCCCCTCCAGCTTGTAAAAATAAAGGCATGCTGAGAATATACAGCAAGAAAATGAATGTCTCACTTTACAATTGCTGGTAGAGGGTATGAATAAATTAACCAGCCGGAAACACGAAATAAGTGAAGATCTCCTTGCTCCTTTTGTGATTGACAACAGCAGTCACCACCCCTAACTTCTCTAAGGTTCTAGACACAGCAGGGCTAGAACCCAGGGATCCCGAGTCTGCCATTCTCCCTGGGTCATGTCCATGTGCTAAGACAGAAGGAGATGGACCAGAACCTCCCATGTAAAGACCTCACGTGATTGAGTCTCCTGAGAAGGCTGCCATTCTATCATGTGGATCAAATTTGTGTTGTCTCAAGAGGAAAGAGTTGCTGGCCAGTTCCTTTGAGCTGAACTGAAGTTTGTCTGCAACTCAGCTCACTAGGGATGCATTTCAAGTCAGCTTACCACATATTCATTAAATGGCATAAAACAAATCTCCATGCTGGTGGTAAATAGATGGTTGGAAAAGTCGCAATCCCTGCCGTCCTTGCCCTTAAAGTCTACAGGAAAAGGAAGACGAGTCAAGAGATGTTTAGAACATCAGCTGTGGTGACTGCTATGAAAGATATGTAGTGGAGACAAGGGAGGGACTCTGGATCCCTGTGGGCGCATGGTGGGAGGTGGTGAGAGAGACAGCTGCATAGGAGGAAAGACGAGGTGGAACTCCGGCTGATGGTGAGTTCTAAGTGTGTGTCAGGGGCCCGGTAAGAGTGGGGAGACAGTGAAAACATCTCACCAAAGAGACTTATTGGTACAGCAGCAGAGGCCAATGAATCGACAGGTATTCCGTTGTGGTTAGAATACAGTGGGGAGTATGGAGAAAGGGTTACACAGGTGAAGGAAAAGGGCCTGGGTATAAGACATTAGATCTCATCCTATAGGAACAGTGAGACACTGAAGGACTCCATGACAGCTGGGAAAGGGGGCTGCTGCCACTGGATTTGGTCTGCATGTGCTAGAGAGATCAGGATGCTAGAGTTCGAAAGAGCAGACAGCAGATCAGCCATATGAATGGGCCTGGGAACTCGAACACTGGGCTTGCAAGCCAGGGTCTATTCTAGAATTTCTTCATAGCCAGCGGGCTCTGAGTGGCTCCCTTTAAGGTGCCAGCTATGCTTTCCCTACCAATGTCACTGCTTACACCACACACTGGCTGCCAGGGGCCTCTTCTGCGGGTGCCCAAGGCTGCTGCACCATCGTGACTCTTGTCCTACAGTGTCCCTCCTCATCTTTGAATTCCTTTTTGGGGAGATCTTGTTTACCTAGTTGAAGTACATGTAGATGTTCTGCAAACGTTTATTCAATTGAATGAGTAAGTAGACAGATGGATGGAACGTCACTTGTCCTCTCTGAGCCTTTGTTTGCTTATTGATAAAATGAAAATAGTCTTAGTGCTTGCTTCTGATTAGGAAAATCTCCATAGCAATGATCTATAAACCCTAAGTGTGCTTCACATGTCCTCTGCCTCACCCCGCAGCCCTCTGAGCCCAACTCTTCTCTGTACTCTTGCTCTTGGCTTTTGGCATCTCTGCAATCCCCACTATGTCTCCCACACACATGTTGAGCTCCACCTTTTACCTGGGCTTGTCTATTTGATATCTCTTCTTCCCTAGCTTGCTGATCGCCCCTTTTGCACACTGCCTTCCTCTTGCCTGTAGCTCCCTCCAGTCCTGGGTCCCTCCTCCCCCCTCCGCCTCTCTCCCCGTCTCCTGTTTCTTTCCATTTTCTCTTCCTTCCCTTCCTCAATTGTTTTGGTCCTCATGAAATTTCTACTAACCTAATTTCCCCCTTGGCTTCTTGCTCCTGGCACTTGGTTCCTGCTGACCTCCAGGCTCTTTTCTCCATTTATACTGAACAAGAACAAATTGGCGATGATAATGGTACTGATGCTATTTCAGCAAAGTAAGGAATAAAGAGGTAGAGAATGTCTTTGAAGGGACTGCAGGTCAGCAGGGGAAGGAAGAGGGAAAACCACACAGTTCATCATGGAGAATTCTCTGCCCTTTGATGGAGCTTCAGAGAGTTGGTGAGCATATGATGAGCATCTGGAACTGTTCCTTCCAGAAAATAATACATCAGGAGGCAGAAAAATAATTATGTTTCCCTCAGTGATCCCAGCAAAGATGTTTGCTCTCCTAAAGGACCTCAAGGCACTCATAAAACTAGGAAAACTGAGTTAAGTGCTTTTTATTAAACCATTAAGAGATTTTATTCAGCTAAGACGAATGCCTTCACTGAAGGATACAGAGTTTGATAGTATAGAAAATACCCAGATGAAAACTTGTCTGAATAAATTAGACTGATGCATTTGGCATTTCAGGCTCTGTGTGTCTCATTCTTTCCATCATCCCCAACCTACCAACCAAAAAATACTCTCTAATGGTGGACTCACTGAGTCGGAGCCAGCAGGAGGGGTCTTGATGGCCTTGGAAATTCTCCTAACCATAGAAAGATGAATCCACTTTATTTCCTTAACAGTCGCAGGCTCCTAGATCTTCCTGACCTTGTCCAGCAAGGCTGAGCAATGGAAAGACAAAGACACTGGCAGGGAGGAAGGGTGCAAGGATGACACTGTCAGAAAATGGATCCTCGGGTCTGGAAACCTCTTTTGCCATATCATAGATGGTACAGAATCAGTTAGACAAATCCAGTCACACTTCCAGCCAGCTCTTCCCAACACACACACTGCATTCATGACCCACTAAGAGCAGATGCTCCTGGGGACATCATGGCTTTCTCCCCTATTCTCCCAAGATAAAAAAGGAACTTGCTATGTGATCTTGTGTGCCATGGGATTTAGTATAATAATGTTTATTTATAAGGAATGAAATTGAGGCAGGTGCTGTGAGCTTGTGATGGCTCGGACTTAATAATGGTAACAGCTAATGTTTATTGGGTATTTACCATGTGTCCGGCACTACGCCAAGCATTTTACATATAATTTTGCATTTTGCCTTCGCAACAGTTCTAGGGGGAGGATAGTACTGTTACTATTCTTCTGATAAGAAACAGTTTGAGTAAAGAGAGTTAGTAGACACCAGGTCACTCCGAAGCACTCCCACTTGGAGTTCTTCTTAGCATCCTTTTCCTTGGGGGACTGTCTGCCTTCTTCCTTCTGGGAAGTACTCTTTTTCTTTCTACCCTACTTGTATGAGGACCATGTTTTTTGTGATTTTTTTTCCTCCAGGCCAGTCAGTTTCTTCCTAGGTCATTGTTGACTTGGAAGGAAATGAGCTAGAGCAGGCTGAATTTCTAACTTGGAATACCTGGGCCTGACGGCAGCCATATTAGCCAGCATATGACCTGGAGGAAAGAAACCCTGCTTAGCCAGAGGACTGAAAATGAATCACACGTCCAGACACACTGGAAACTTCATGTCCCTGGCTTCAGTTGCTGAAGAGGCCCAATTTCTTACTCTGAATTCCACTGGATTCCCAGGGTGTTTCTAATAAAGAACTTTCTTTGGTTCAACTACTTCAGATTGGTCTTTGAGGACAGCAGCAGAGCCCAGTAGATGGGTACATGAGCTTTGCAGTCAGATAGCCTAAGGTACTCCGAACCCCATAATTCCTGGCGTGTAATTTCAAGCAGGCTTCTTACTTTCTCCTGTCTCAACTTCATCTGAAAAATGGGGATGATTATTAGTCCTCTCACCAAAGATTTTGTAGGATTATCATTCAGCAAAGCACTGAGCACTGTCCACGGTACCTGCTAAGTTTCAATTAAAAAAAAATGCTTGCTCTTTCTAATACCACTTCTGAAATGTTACTTTGATGATGAACCCCTTACAGAGTCATAAGAATCTAGTTATGACTTCCTGCGGGCACCTGGGGTGGTAACTGTGTCATTCATGTTTCTGGAAATGCTTCTTCTAGGGAGGACTGAGAGCTTGTCCAGGAGATTTTGTGGGTGGCTGTGAGCACATCCATGTGGGCCTTGGGTTAGAGCATTGGGCTGTTTCCTGGCAGGCTTAGGGGTGATTCCAAAAATAAGAGCTAATGATATCTTCAGGAGACTTCAGTACGCAGACCGGCAAACTGTGCAAAGTGTGAGGTGAGGGGCACGAAACCAGAAAGGCAGATTGATTTTTAAAAGGCTGAGCTTCCAGGCTATTGTAAGAAGCAGCCAGCAAATGAGAGATCTATAAATCCAGAGAACATGCAGTGCATCACCGCGAATGATGCTGGGAGATGGATTAGGCTCTGGGAACGAGTACTTCACAGAACAAAGAAATTTTTATATGATGTCAGAATCTGGAAATTCCCAGGACTGTTTTTTTTTTTTTTTTAAATGGGTAAAGTTAGATGGGGAGGAAGGAGTGGAGGATGAAATTAAATTTCTTAAAGGGATCACCACCAAGGATTAAATACTGGTTGGAAGGGAGGCTAGAAGCCAGATGTGATTTGGGAGCTCAGTGAGGGGCAGTGGAGGGGAATAGATTCAATACAACCCTGCCCAGTTTCTCTGCTGCACTGGGAAATTGATTTAAGGAGAAGCGCACAGGGATTACTCAGAGACTCTGCACGTTTTTAGCGGTAAGTTGGCCAGACTTGCTCTTGGGCCCAGCTTCAAATGCTTTACAGACATCTCTCTCCAAGAAAGTCACTTGGGTCAAAGCACTGATTATGGATCCCCAGGTGCTGTTAAAGTTCTATCATGGGCCAGTAAACATGTCGATCAAAGCCGAGGAAGGAGATAAAGTTCCCAGAGACACTTTCCCACCATAAGTGCTGAAATGTCAAGGGAGGGACAGGGAATGAGAAGGGAACATGTTTTCTAGCTCCCAAAAGGTTGCATGGAGAAGATTAGGGTGGGTGAATGCTACAGTTTGAATCTGAAATGTCTTCCAATGAAAGAGTGAATGAAAAGCTCAGTCTCTAGTTTGACCCTAGATGGTGGAATTTCACTGGACAAAGTTAGAGATATAGAGACCAGAGCCCCTTCCTCTCTCTTCAGTTCGCAGCCTCCAGGATGTGAACAGCCTCCTCTGCTAAGAGCTCCACACCATGATGTTCTACCTCACTATAGGTCCAAGGCAATGGGGACAAGTGACCACGGACTGGAACTTTGGAAACTGTAAGCCAAAAACAACCTTTTACTCATCATAAGTTAGTCATCATAGGTATTTTGTAACAATAGTGGAAAGCTAACAGTGAGGGAGGGTGCAGACACCTGAAGAATAGATCTCATAAGACAAAGAGTTTAGAAAAATAATAGGATTCCTGAGCAAAAAAGGATGTTCAAGTTCATGGTGTTAGGGCTGGCAAGCAAATTTAGAGTTTCCCCCAGGCTAGATAATGATGAATATATACACAGCCCTAGAACTTCAATTTATAGAAGACCTCACTAATTATTTACTGGTAACCTCACAACAGATTAGATGCCCTGGCAACACTATGAGGGTGACTGAGGTGACATGATTATCTGAACTGACCATGTGGGCACACTGAGCCACCCTTCAAAATAGATCAGCCCATGATCACCCAGGATAAGGCAGGAGCAAAAGCCTTTGTGGTCCTCAAGTAGTCTGCTGTCTACTGTCCAAAGTTATTGCAAACCACAGAGCAGGGTTAGATGGAGTTAGAATCAGAGTCCACCCTGACAGGGGAGAAATTAGGAAGCTCTACGATCACTTTCAGAGTTTAAGCAAAAGACCACAGTGTTCCCAGTCCTGCATGATTCAAGGCTGCTAGGCCATGCTGAACTGTGCATAGGTATTAATGGGGAAATGCTGAGATGAAAATGGAGATGGAAACGCCCTGAGAGGCCAGGCAGCCTCCTTTCTGCCCTGAAGTCCCATTGCCCTGGAGAACTGGACGCAGTGAGGCTTCACCTTACTTGGTAGTCACTTGATGTTAAAAACTGATGAGGAAATAGTCACGGCAGACGGACTGCCCTTCATGTTGGACTATGTTTAGCTTTTAGTAACACTGTTCAGAGTCTGGTACTTCCATACTTTACAAGAAGATATATATATATATATATATATATATATATATATATATATCCATCTGTCTATCATCTATCTACCTATATACACACACATACTTCTAACTTGGAAAAATTGTACATTTTAAGTCTATGACATAAAGGTTTCTTGTGTGGATAATGAATTCAAATAATAATTTGTTTCCTCTTCCTTTCACAGTATCCCTCTAGCATTTTAACTCCTGACTTCATTACCTCCTTATCAGTGAGGAAGGCTGAGCTATGATGGTTGGTTCATTTTCACAGATGAGAAAACAGAACCCTGTAGGTCCTGAGCAGTAAAGTAACTGTCTCAGGATCATACAAGTTAGCGGAAGCGTCTAGGCTTTCTGAGTTTAAATAATGCACTCTCTGTTATAGCACAGACATCTATTAATTATATCCCAAATTCCAAGTCCAGACTTCTAAGTTATAAACTTCTCAATGGTTGGTGATATGAATTATTTAGAAGTTTCACAAAGGAAGGCCATTCTCTTGGGGCTATCGTCATTAATGGCAGTCAAATGAGGAGCCCAAATTCAGGCTTCCTCGTAACTATGTTCATAACCAATTTTCTTTTCCTGCTCAGTGAACAAACAGATTTCATTAAATTTTTGCAGGTTAAGAAAGGGCATTTATTTCTGAGATTTTTCTTCTGGAGAAAGCCCAAATTTGTTTTTCCTGCTTCTTTTGAATAGCACATGTGTTGCTATCATTTACAAGAGTCATTTGATGATCAGATTGCATGTCTTCTTGTTTAAGTAGTTCTGCAGATGGATCGGCAGTTGCACACACACAGCTGTGCACATCTGGCATGCAGGTGCGCTTCCTGCTTGGCTGACGTGCTTACAAAATGATTTCTTCTGGGAACAAAGAGAAGAAATTGTCCAAGGCCTGAGGTGAGGCTATCTACAAGCTAGGTCTTGACTTATTTCTAATAGTGGTTTTCTGAGAAGCAGTTCGATTCACATGCCTAAAAACTGAGGGATCACAGAACTTCCATCCTTAAAGGCGAGTGCTTTTCAAGGTAGGAGTTACTTTGGGGGCCTGAGAGCATTTAGATGGTTAACAATGTAACCACGAGTGTACCCATGAATATTTATGGATATGGCATGATGAGTTAGACTTGCTTCAAAATAATCCGCCGTGGGTGAGTGGGCGTCTGTGGGGAGTGGGAGTAGCAGATAGAACAAGAAAGAACAAGATTAATGATTTTTATAGCTGAGTTATTGGTACACTGGGTTCATTAACAACTCTTTCTATTTATAAGTTTTGAAACGTTCTATAATAAAACTTTAAAAACAAAATCTGCACTTACATGTGGGCCACCATAATTAGTAATAGGAGGCCTCTTTTTAACAAGTTGCTGTTGGAGTTTAGGTTGAACCCAAGCAATAGTAGGAGCAAGAGATGGGTGGCTGGTCCCTTACAGAGCAAAGTGGGAACAGGCTTGGCAAATATTTCCCAGTTACACACTGCTTTCTCCTGCTACAGAGACAAGTGTCAACTGTTCCCCTTGTCAACTGCTCCTTCTGAAACACTTGGTGATTCCTTCCAATGACCAGAGAAATGAGCTGGAGGGAATAAAATATTCTCAAAACCCACAGTGAGTCAGAGGTCAAAACCTAATCTAAGGTGTCACCCAAGAAAGAAAGGAGGATGAAAGGGCACAGAAGGGTGATGAAACAGATCAAAAGACTGAGGTGGTCAAGAAGAAGGCCTCAGCTTCCGGGCAAGAGGCATTCTGGGGCCGCTCACCTGCTCACAGACTGGGCGGGGGCTGAGAAGAAGTGCAAGCTGTGCCTCCATCCCTCAGCAGAGCAGCAGGCTCCCCTATCAGACACAGAGCCATCCGCGGGCCCTTTAACAACCTTAATGGAAGAAGTCACGTCTCCCTCTCCAGCCTTCCACACCCAACACTATTCCACACGCACGCAGGATCGAATGTCTCCTTGGGCGGCAGGCTCAGCCTCCCTCTTTCCTGAGGCAGGTGCTGCGGCTCCGAGTAGAGCCGGTGCCTGGGTGAGGAGGTGAGCACGTTCGCCGTCTTCCATGGAGGCCATATGGATATGTGACCACAAATAACTGCACCAACTTCAGCGAGACACCCACTGCCGGAAACACTGTGTGCCGGAGCAGACACACTCTGTTCTCTGCCTCGCCCCGACAGGGCTCTGAGATCACTCTTAGCGAGGCGCCCCAACAGCCTCTCCTCCCTCCACTTGCTGCGCTTTGTTATCTCCCTCCTCCCCGTCTCGTTCGCTGACCTTCTGATTCTGCGCTGTGCCCTCTTCCTATCTCTCTGCCCATGCCTCTCTCTGCCCCCCTAACTCCTCCTGCTGGCCACCGTCTCCCCACTTGTCACCGCCCTTCCCCCTGCCACCCGGCCCCTCCCTCCTTCCTGTGCACAGCTGGGCTCTCTGGGGATGCGGCTGTTTGGTCTGCCATTCTAGGGGCACAGGTGGCTGTGGCAGATGCAAGTTCTTTCCACTCATGTGAGTAAACAGTCAACGTTATATTAAAATATTCATCACTAAGGCCTCTGTCTGAATATTAATCCGGGGTGGAAGCTGATTCACAGTCCCAGGCCCAGCTTCTGGGCAGAGTCCGACAGGGACAATGTAACTCAGTGATGGCTGCACAGTCAGGAAAGGTCAGCCCAGAAGAAAACATTGATTTTGCATTTGCTTTGGGAGTGACACACGGTGGAGCTTTCTGGCCGGAGAAACGCCTGTCTGCCTGGGGAGGACGTGTTCTTTTGGGGCAGTCACTGACTGGCTGGTGGCCTGAGCAGAACTGTACAACAAGCAAGTCCCTGACATCGGCTCCTGGCTGCCTGTTTATCACTTCTGTTTTATGCGTCTGGCTATGTACTGAATGCTAAACGCAGCTCCCTAAACACTTGGGGGTGATCCATTTGCTTTCTGTTGTTAAAGGTGACATTCTGTGTATCTGGTCTGTTAGAGCCATTAAAACTCAGGCATCTTTATGGAGTCCAATAATGCTTCCATGATATCAGATAATGGGAAAATCTAGACTCTTTCTAAGGTACAGATTGCCGAAGGACATTGTCTTTAGTGCCTGAAATATTTTGGTGTCAGAAGACTTCTCTAGGATGAATTTAAATTCTTCACAGTTCAGAAGAGTCAGAAACAGGCCCGATGTGGTGCTCTGGGTAAGACGCCCCCGTGGACTGAGACCGCTATAGCTGGAGTGACCTGTGTGCGTATGAGGTGACTGCAGACACCTTTTCACTCCTTCTCACCCTGGCAAGTGCCAGGCAAGGATGAAGAGATGAATCATTCTCCTGCTCACTGTGGAGAACTCTCCGTCTGGTGCAGGGGAGAGACAGTTACATTAGGTGCAGTGCTAATTAGTCAATGTGAAGAGCTGCAGGAACCCAGAGGAGGAGTGACAGCACCTCACAGAACAGGTGATATTTGAAGACACTTCTGAGCACCTGAAGAGCAAAGACTGGCTTATAGTCATATTGTAACTACTGGCTGCATAACACCTGACTCATAGCAAGAACTCATTAAGTGTTTATTGAATGAATGCATCAATGAAGGTGCTCCTATGATGCAAAGATGTACAGATGACTCCTGAGATCCAGGAGCTGAGAACTTTTTGGGGAAAAAATATTATGCACAGGAGGAATGAGTTTGTCCCTCAAAGGTTACCTCATCATTGAGATCTCCCAAGCATTCTTTCTGTAATTCTCCCACTGTACCCCATGTGGGCAAATCTAAGCACTCATAAAACCTCACTCGTTGTTCATTGTCTGTCTCTGTAGTTAAACAATACTGGATCACAACTGTCCTCTCAGCAGCCACCCCCTCACCCTGTGATCCACGATCACTAAGTTCTCACTCGTTCTGTCAGCCAAGACAGCATGATTGTCATGGAGCTGTGGGTGCCATTTACACCGATGATGAGCCTTCTGCACAGGGAGTCCCCCGTCAATTCAGCACTTTCCAACTGCATCTTTTCTGCAGTTGCCCAGGGAGAGGAGCAGATTCCGACTCTTGCTAATGTCTCAGAACCTCAGTGCTGTGTCACTTCCCCACTTCCTGTCACTGTCACAGGAAGACCCCAGATTGTACTGTGAAGGAAAGTCTTTAAACATCCTGTTGTCTGATGTTGACATCTCACTCTCTTGAAGGCATTTTAGAATTGCTGTTAGAAAGGCTGTGTTGTTTTTCTATATAGAGAAGTTGGTGTTCTTGTGTGTTTTCCTGTTTTTAAAATAGAAAAGCTCATCCTTCTTATTTTCTGAAGGCCTGATTTGCACACTTCCTCCAAAATGGTAGCTGTGTCTCTGTGCTATTTTAACTCTTCAGTATACATGCTACTGAGGGCCATGGGAGCAGGATTCATGTCTTATTTAAATACCTTTCACCAGGTATTCCCTAGCTCCTCCTTGTTTTCCCACCCTGCCAATCTGTGTTGATGTGCTACATATGTCTCTCTAATTACCTGGGTGGGCGCTCAGCTCACACATGGCTTCTTATTCTGTGGAAAGCTGAAAAATTACAGTGCTGGCTGGCAGACGCTCTTCTTGGTGACTTGTGGCTGCCGTACACAGGAGCGTCCCTGGCAGTGTTTGCTGAAGTCTCTCATTTTCTGTTTTGCTGGGCTCTGGGAATACTTAAAACATTCCGCTGAAGGTAGCACTTAGCATTTATTAAGGGCTGATTTTGCGCCAGGCAGCTGAAAAGACATGTCCACATACTTGGTCTCTGAGTACTCCCCACTGGTGAGACCTTCAGGGAGGCCATTGAATGGCACACATCTTACAACTAAGAAACTCAGACGAGGATTTCAAATGAACTGGCTCAATGTCTTCTAGCTATTCCAAATGGGTGGAGAGGTTCCATGTCAACAGCTTTACAATGAATATAGACATCTAGATAGGGCTTACCGGGTTCTACATACCACTCTACCCATTTTGTACATACTAACACACAGTCCTTACAATGGCCCTGGGGGGTATGCATGATCTGACATCAACAGAGGGGAAACTGAGGCACAGAAGGATACAATAACTTGCCTGTTTATCAGCTGGTCAGTGATGGAGCTCAATCACTCTGCTGCTTCTCATGGTTTCTGGGCTTCAGGTTACGCTTCCGTAAGCCAACAGTTTGGCAAGTGAGACTCCAACCCAACACATCTCACCAAGAGGTGACAAAGGTCAACTTTCTCTAAGTTTCATTACCAATTGCACTGCTGTCTAGGTAAGTTCTTGTTCTCCTTTATAGGAGTCCTTCATGGGGAAAAATACTTAAAATCTAATTTTCCAGAATTGGCCAGCCCCTTTCTACTCTTCCCCCTTGGTTTCAGTGTGTGGGAGGTGAAGTCACTAACTGCCAGGGCTCCTGTGCTCCTCAATCTGCCCTGTTTTCCTCTCTCTCACCATCAAATGCAGCAAATGTCATTAATTTGAAAGGCAAGGGACCAGAAAGAATGGATTTTGAATTAACTAGTTCAGATAATCTGATAGCTTTACTGGTGCATGACGAGGTATCCGTTAGCTGGGGAACAACAATTGCTTCCAATCGTGCATCCTTCTGGAAAGCCAATATCTGTGTAACAAGGTTTTACTGTAAAGGGCAATCAAGTAGGAATCTGTGCTTCAGGAGGTGCGGAGCCTGATCCTGCAGCCTGGGGCAGCTGCTGGTGTACTATTGTATTGTGTGGGAAGAAACAGATTAACAGGCTTCTACTTTGTGCAAGAAACAGGTTTCTGGGACTCCATGAGGCTCAGGTGTGTCCTCACCAGTATCATTAGCAGATTCCATGGATGCTTCAGTGTTTATATTAGATAATAATCACTAGCGTTTGCACCAAACGTGCCCTGCTTTAGTCTTGTTAAATGTCTTGTAACATAAGTGACCAACTTCCCACTAATAACTCATGCAGAATTTGCATAGCATGACCTTATGGCTATGAGCAGCTGCTTCACCATGGGCTACCATTTCCAGCTCCCTGACATTCTAAACAAGTGGGCACTGCCAGGATATGAACCTGAGTGATATGCATCATTGCCAGACCAAGGACATACAGAGTGGGTGTCTTTCTTCCTCTATTCTCCATGTAGAAGCTGAGGTGGAAAGGTCCAGGAACCATGGAATAGTGGAGCTAAAGATGGAGGAGAGATCCTTGACCATCATGGGAAAATTATCTGCTGATAAGTAACTCCCATTCTGGGATGCCGTGAGAGTCCAAAAGAAGCTTCTGTGTGGGGTATGTACCACAGCTCTTGTTATGTACCCTGTTCAGGCCTCCTTACAAGAGTATGATCTTCCTAGTACAGGCAGGGATGCTCTATACCATGGTTTGAAGCTTATCAGTGAAGGAGTGCTGGGTTAGAACATCCTAAGAGGGGCACATGAATGCTGGAAAGATAGTAAAGGATACAAGAATAGGAGACTCAAACCCGACTCTGGCAGCATCATACTTTAAGGAGTAACTTAAGCAGCTTATGAGAACTGCTTATTTGGTGTGGCCAATTACCATGCAGCACATAGAACCACTGGTATCATCATCTATCAATAATATGTGCCATATTAATGTGGTTGTAGGTTGCATTTGATGATAGCATTAAACTCTGTTTGCTCAGCCTTCTGTTGCTCATATTCAGGGAACCATGCTTTATATAACAAGGTCATTTGATCATAATTAAAAAGAAAAACAACAACAGAGGAAACATTAACCAGAAACAAAACCTATGAAAGCTATAATACCATGAGGCACATGCCTCGGGCTCTGGCCCCTTCAAGGCTGATATTTTATGGGAGTTCTGCAATCATCTCCCATTGAAAGTTCAGTTGCTGGCTTCTAACTAGACTTTGTAAGTCCCCGCTTCTCCCACCGCTTATTATCCTGGGTGGAACCGAGTCCTGGTACATATAAGGCAAGTGCTTCACTGAACTATATTCCCAGCCTGTTTTGCTTTTGTCATTGGTTTTTCCTTCCCCAAAATATAAGGTTATAACAATATTTCTTTGGAGTAGAAATCGGAAGCAACATTATCCTCCCTTACAATTAAAAAGAACAAAGGAAAGGACCTCATGAATGATAATAACGACAGTAACAATAATTGGCACTTTGAGCATTTGATATGGGCCCAGCATATGGGCCCAGCATATGGGCCCAGCATAACTCTAAGGGTTGCACTTCTCAGAGTTGGGAGGGAAGCTGGGCCCTTGTAGGGGGGTGTCTGACATATCTTCTCTCTGCTTCTCAACCACTTGCTTTTGTTTCTCTTGCTCTTAGCTGAACTTAGGTTGTGGCTATGCTCAGTATTTGCTGCCGCTGTTCACTGTCATTCACTGTTTCCTCTCTACTGACCCTCAGATTGCTGTGCCCCTATTTTAGTGAGCATGCCATGCCTCATTTTATCAGTGTTCCATGTTCTGATGGTCTTCATCTGGACTGGGCTTTCATGGCTGCCATGCAAATTGCTCCCATAATTGGTTGGGCAAAGTTTTGCTCCTTTCCTCAGTAGGATGACTTCAGTGTTCTGTGCCTTGTAAGTACTTTAGATTCGGGGAATGTAGCTGTAGGGTTAGGGTGAAGGAAGAACAAGCATTTCCTTGTGATGTCTTAGAGGAAGGACACCTGTCTCCCGTCTTCTCAGCTAGTTCCCCTGATCAATCTACTACATAACCACAGGGGACATCTTTGTAAGATTTTGATTAGATTGGCTTGCCAGTCACAAATAATGGTGCATCAAAATGGAAATTTGAAAGTGAAAAGTGCCCCAGAGAACACAATGCCTGTGATCATGGCCACTATCTGCATATCAGCAGTTTGTTCCACTACCTGAAAGAGTTTTGACTTTGCATATAACTTGCCATGTCCTCCTGCTTTCCCTAATCCATGTCTATTCTTTGTTTTATTTATCTTTTGGGGGGAGGGATATGATCCTACTTTGTAGTTCAGGTTTGTCCTGAAGTCAGCCTTGATATCAGCAACCCTCCTGCCTCTGTCTCTGGAGTACTGGATTACAGGAGTGAGCCACCATGCCTGTCATTGTGGTATGCGGTTTCCAGGGATCAAACTCTGGACCCTGGGCTGGCAAGGCAGATGCAGAAACCACTGAGCTAAATTCTCGGGCTCAATCCATGCCTATTTTTGTTTCACGAAAGTGTCAGTCTTCCTGAAACGTAAGCCAAAATGTGAACTACAGCCAACTCAAAACTGGTTTTGAGCCTGGTTGAGCTCAAAGGCTGCCTTCTCACCACCTGGGGTCAGGAATGAGTCACTCCTTTTGGTAGGACTTTTTAGAATGGTTTAGTTGCTGTGAAGACATATTTGAGTTTCTAGATATTGAAAACTGAGCTCAGGGAGATGCAGGTTAAGTTACTGACTTGCTAGAAAAGGAAAAGAAAAAATGGAGCTCAGACCTTACAAGGCACATTCTTCTTGGTTTCTATTTTCTGTATGTGGAAGTAGAATTTGTAAGTGGAATCGAGGATTGGAGGGCCTCCAAAGCCCAGTGGCTCCAACCTAGCTGCAGACCCAGTAGCCCCAAGACCCTTTAACAGACACGGGTCAGTAGAAATTGTATGTTGACAACAAAGGATTCTGGGAGGAGGCAGTGTGGGCAGGGAAGAACCAAAGCTAGACTGTTGCTGAGCGACCTTTGGGGCAAGTGTGTATTTGACTTCTGTGCTTCTCTACCCAATTCAGCCAGAGCTTTGTTTTAAAAGCAGAACCAGATGTTGCCTCTGAGTTCAGCTTCAGGGCTGAAAATAAATTAGGAAAAAGAGGGCTCCATGCAGAGAGGCAGCAGGGCAAGGAAGGCATCATGCCCCAGAAAAGCCTGATTAGCTTAGGTAACAGAAGGGGAGTCTCCCTGTTCAAAGGGGTTGGACAGGAGGAGTATGGAGCAGAAGCATGTCTACCCTTTTGCTTGGCCTTTTCTTTTTAGCAGTTATGCTGGTAGTTAAATGTAAGTCTTGGCAAAGAATTAATTTTCTAGACTTAATGAGTACAAGAGAAAAGCAGGGCCAGGCCAAAGGGCAATAGGCTATTGTTTGTGTTTGGCAGATTTCAAAGTGGTCCTTGTGTTCTACCTAGTGATATGTATGTCCTGTATAATAATCTCTTCTCCTGGAGTGTTGTGAGGAACCTCAGAATACGTTAGCACATCATACTCAAGAGCACGTTGTCTGATATGGCATAAGGAATTTTGCAGATGTGTTTAAGGTCCCTAATCAGTTTATTTCAAGTTAATCAAAAGTCCTAACCAAGTGAGGCTTTAACAGAGGGCAATGTCAGACATACCCTCCTTCTGGCTTAGAAGAAAGTAAATAGATCAGATACGTGAACTACTAGCCAAAAAGGAAGAGAACAAGTGTGATACGAATAAACTACAGATGTGGCCAGGTAATGAAGACAGAGATGGTCTTCAAGGGCTGACAGGGGCTTGTGCCCAACAGCTAGCAGGGTGATGGGGACCCAGGCTGTAGCCACAAGGAACTAAATTCTGCCAGCTACCAGAATGATCTTGGGACAGGATCCCGATGTCTAGAGGAGAACTTGACCATGAAGAAACATTGGTTATGTTCCTGTGAGATCCTGAGCAGGGGGGAGGCACATCATGTCCAGACTTCCAACTTAAGTAAGCAAGACAATCACAAAAGAATGTTGTTTTAAACCACTCATTTTGTGAGAGTTTCCTCTCTGGCAGTAAAAACAAAACAAACAAGACAAAAAATATGCCCCGCTAAGGATTCAAAGTTGATAGACATGCCTGGCCTCTTGATTTTCTTCTTCTTCCTTCTTTCATTTTGTCTATATTCTCTCTCTCTTCTTGTTCTATATTCACACCTAAATTTATTCCCTCATTGGTGTACTGGACCATTCACACATCTTTTTTAAATCGAGGGCACCTAATGATGTGAGGCACAGGGCTCAGGTGCGGACCATAGTGGGGACCAGAGCACAGTCCATCTTCAGGGACACCATCTTGGTGATACCGACAATGAGCAATTACAATTGGTTGTGGCAAGTGCTATGACAAGAGCAGCACAGGACAGTGCTGAGGGGATGGATAGTAGTTTTGTGCAGTCAAGGAAAGTTTCTTAGTGGAAGTACAGAGCAGTGTGTCTCACATTTGAATCCTTTGGAGAAAGTTAAAAATTCCCAGTGTACCAGATGTACCTCAGACTGATTCACTCAGAATATCCAGCATAAGAGTCTAATTTAAATGGCATGGGAATGGTGTGAACAATAGGTTTTCAAAGAGCTCACCAGTTGATCCAAATATGCAGCAACGATTGGGGATGGTTGATATGGAGGCTGCTTGGGCACTCTGTTTAGATCCTACTCTGCTTTACACATGGAATGTCGGCTGCCAAAGGCAAACAGCTGTGTCCCTCAGTGAGAATCACCCTGGGTCACAAGGAGCTTCCCCAGAGCAACCTTCCTGCATCTTCACACAGACCAGAAGCCCTGGGCTCTGTCTTCTGACCTCACTCCAGGATCAAAATTCCCTGTACAATCAACGGAGGCTTCAATTAAAACTACATCATAAAAAAGGATAAGATTGAGGCATGCACACTCAAATGGGTGCACCTTCAGGACACCCTCAGAAGTGAAATAAATAGGTCACAGATGTGTAAATATCGTATCTTTTCTCTGGTATGAGGAAATGAAGATGTAAATGAGTTCTAATATATAAAATAGATATTGTGAAATAGAAAATATTTAAAAGAAAATGGAGTGTAGGTGTAAGTAAAGAGTGGAAAAATAATGTGATGGTAATTTAAAAAAGGAAAAACCTATGTATATGGGGGGCTGGGGTTGTGCGGTGGGTAGGGGAATGGGAAAAAATGAGAATCAAGTTGTGTCATGTCATATACTGGTATTAATTATTAATGGTGAAAGTGACTATGAGGTATATATAAAATGTACCAATAAAGATTTGAATTTAAAAAAAAAACTATCAAGAGCCATCACTGCTCCCATCACTCACTCTTGTCTTTCTGACATCATTCACATCAACCTTTCAAGAGCTCCCTCTGGAAACCTCTGTACACATCTCCCTGGGCAGAATCTGTGCCCAGGAAAACAGTATCAAACAGTGAATAAGAGTTAGCATGACTTAAGACGAAGTACGTGGGTTGGAAACAGAGAGAAAGGGAGGCCCAGAAGCTCAGACGAGACTATTGAATTTCATGGACGGGTAAGTCCCTTAGTCAAGGGATACGCTTGGAGGATGGGAAAGTACGGGGACAGTTGCACTTCTCCCCTTGGCGAAGGACACCAAGGCTGCAAGCTGGATTGGAGCCACTGACCAAAGGAATCCTTCAATTTTTTCCAAGGGATTTTACAACCATTCCTTATATGTCAGAGCAGGCCCTGAGTGCCAGGCACAAACTCTTGCCATGTGGCAGCCTAAGCTCATCCTGCCCCAGCTTGCCAGCTGTCACGTGTGAGCTCAGAAAGGACAGGCAGCATCTAGAAGAGCAGGCACAGCAGAAGGGACATCTGGAAGGCTGTACCCCCCAGCCTGGTTGTCTCAAGGATGGACCCCTACAAGAACGTGGGACTTATGTCTCAGCTCTAGAGTGAGGAATCTACAAGCCTCTTTGGGAGGAAGGCTTTGTAGTAGCACTATTCAAATGGAAGAAATCAGTATGGTTTGAGAGTATTATATTATCATATATTATCTGTAAATTAGGTAATAGATATAGGGGAATACTTGGTAAATGGAAGAAGAGCTGTACAGATGAAAGGTATTATGTTTCCTTCCATGGTACTTATGTAGATGAGCCGATACAGATGGCTATGCTCTGGCAACTGGAAATCCCTGTACAAATGAGAAGCTGGAAGATTAGATATCTCACAAGATACCTTGGGCCTGGGGCAGGCAGGTCTTGGCTTCCCCTCTGCAAGGACAAACCTCTTTCAGCAGAAGGAACACTGCGTGCAGAGTGAGTGGGCCGACATCTAGCCACGCTCCATTCGCAGGGCTGGGGAATAACTGTATTCAAGCTGAGCGATTTGCAGAGAGTAAATTCAGGGGAATTTAGCTCCCATAACAGATCCCCAGGGGAGGGAGAAACAAAGGGGAAGAGGAAGAGGGCGGTAGAAAGGTTTCAGCGAGGCCTGGGTTTCACAGCAAACTGTTGCTTGATGCTAGCCTCTGGGGAATCAGATCCTGACAGAACTGTGCCCCGGTGGCAGGAATACCCTCGGAATGGGATGACAGAGGCGGTGGCCAACGGGCAGCCTTCACAGTGGACCCTGGAGTGGGCTTAGTGGTGAGATGTACGAAGTGGACTGATGCCCAGGAAGTCTTTAAACATCATTAGTTGCTTTGCCCACAATGAAGCTGGTCCAAAGGAGAACTGGTCTTTGAAAGCAGGTGTATTTCTCGGGTGAAGAATCTTCCTGGGGTTCAATGGTTTAAGTGGTGTCTTTAATCTTTCACATTATCATCACTTTTTATTTACCAGTGTGCGACAGCGGCTGCCTTTTCCTGGCCCTGCACTGGGCACTTTGTATACTTGACCTCTTTCTCCCTCTCCATCCCACAGAAGGAGGGGCCCTTACACCTGCTCCATAGCCAGAGACAAGAGGTTGCAGGAGAATGGGAGACTCCTCTCCCCACCACAAGCAGGAGCACAGGTCTGCAGTGGGAAGAGCACACTGTCGCCACCTCTGCTGCCGAGGCCAGCTCCTGTCCTACAGAAGGACCCCAACTGCTCTTTTGTCCCAGCTGCTGATGCTGCCACTGTGACCCTCCCCCTCCCCTGCTCTGGCCAAGCCTGTCTTGTCTGCTGAACCTGGAGTGCATTTCCTGCCCTATCAGGTGACACTTCTGTCCTGTCAGGGTGGGAGCTCTACTGGTTCCTTCCCCCAGCACCGGACCCGCCCCTCCACAAGGAAAGGCACTGTGGGCCTTGTTTCCGGCTGGAGTTCTGTGAACTTTGACCCCAGAATCTGAGGATGTGGCTGTCTTTGAAGATAAGGCTTTAGAGGAGGAAACTTCAATTGCAGTGAGGTCCTGGGGCTGGGCCATAGTCCTATCTGAAGAGGAAGTTGGGACATAGACACATATAGTGGGAAGATGTGCAAAAGACACAGGGATGAGACGACATGTTTGAGCCAAGAGGCAGGCCCTAGGGAGCAACAAACCCTGACGATCCTTGATGTCGGACTTCCAGAGTCCAAGACCGACAGACAGACATTTCCACTGTCGATGCCCCCAGCCTTCGATGCTCGGTCAGATACTCAGTCCGAGGAAACTCACACAAGTGTCACCTCCATCTCTTCTTACTGCCCGCATCTCAGCTGCTCTCCCTCTTCCAGTTCTGGCCGCCTCTGCCGCCTCTGGCTGAGGCTAGGTATTGCTGGGGCCTCCCTGCTGACAGGCGGAAGCCTCCTCCTCCACGGAACTCTCTCCTGCTGAGTTATCTCTGGCTTCCCTGGGCGGGGGCGGGACTGGCTGGTTGAGCAGAGGAGCCGAGTGCAGCCCAAGGCAGCAGTTGGCAGAGCAGGTGGGGAACCCGCCCACAGAGTGTGCTCCCGTGTTCGCTTCTTCCAGGGCGGGGGGAAAAGCAGGTTTCCAGCTCAGCCGGTCCGAGTAGGACCTGTCTTACTCTGTCCATGTGTGAAGCCAGAGGTGTCAGCAGGCCCTTGGCTGAAGCAGGAGCTTCCGCCCAGTGAAGACAAGGCCCATACGGGGACCTCACCCCAGCGCAGTGTGCTAAGGGGTGACTCCTGGGTTGGAATCCTGGCCCTGTCACTGATTGGCTGAGTGAGATAAGACAGGTCACTACCATTCTGGACCACAGTTCTGCATCTGTAAAATTCCGTTCCTGCCACATAGCGTTATTTGTGAAGAACGCCTAAGAAACAATAGACAAAACACGTGCAAATGATGGACATAATATTCTCCCAAATGAGACAGTTTGGGAAAAGAGATGGAGTGGCTCTCTCCCTGCTATGGTGCCCTGGAAGGGACATCCCATGTAAGAGTTCTGAGCCATAGAAATAGATAGAACTTTCCTCCTGACTTTTAAAATAAGCTACACAGTACTTTCTAAAAAGTGCCGAGTCCAGTGCCCTTCTGTGACACTGCAGAAACCAATAGGATGCTCTGTCTGTTTGCTCAGAGCTGTTCATGGTCATGAACACTTTCATGGCACTATATTCTAGCCACCATTCTACACACTTGGCTTAGCTCATTTAATCCTCTGTGTGAACTGAGTTGTTTCCCTTCAAAATCATTTACTGAAATCCTCAACCCTGAGATCTCAGAATGTGACCATTTTAGAAGATAAGAGTTTAAAGGAATGATGAAGTTAAATGAGGTCATTAGGGTGGGCAGTACCCAAGCTGAGTGGCATCCTTTAAAGAAGAGGCAATTTGGACATGTGGAGAGGAGATACGTGTTCCGAGGAGAGACTATGGCAACAGGCATGGGAAGACAGCTGTTTGCAAACCAAAGAGAGACCTCAGGGGAAGCCATCCCTACCAGCAACTTGACCTTGGATTTCTAGCCTCCCGAACTATGGGATAATACATTTCTGTCTTAAGCCACCAGTATGTGGTAATTTGTTGTGGCAGCTTGAGCTAATTAATATGATCCTTACAATCAATGCTGAGATAGGTAATATTACCAACCCTGTTGTCACTCGTCCACTCACTTGATTCACACTTCCTAGGTGTTCACTGTGGGTCAAGGAGCAGCCTGTCATGGTCTCTCCCTTCAAAGGAATTCAAGGAAGATGTGTTTGATGGAAGTGAAGAAAGATACATAAGTAGACCACAGCACCACAGGCAGGGCCATGCCGCCATACAGCGTGCAGTCACAGGTCTTGGTGGTGCCAGGGGTAGTGAAGCCCGGCCTGAATGGGGCTGAGGTAAGTCTCCTTTCAGGTGTAGTTTGGTGTTTGTGAAGTAATGCCCACGCTCAGTGGATAGAGATAGCAAGAGGAGCCAAGCAGCTGTCTTCTCAACAGTGGCAGCTGTGCCCTGCTGGAGCTGAGCAGGGCCAATGTGTGGGGACAGCAGCCAAGCACGGCAAAACTGCTATGATGTAACCACTGTGTCACACATGCCATCATGAGTGGTTGTCTGAGAGTCCTAATTTCCAGGATTCCAAAAATGAGTTCCCCTGGAGGTCAAATGAATGAGGGGCCTTTCTCTTCCAGCTTTCTCAGATACGATATGCTCCTTTCCACCAACAGAGGTATCTGTTTAAATAGGACTGCAGCTAATGATAACTGACCATGAATATGTGCCAGAATTGTTACATGGAGCATCTATCTATCATTACCCGGTGGAGTTCAAGACACCTGCAGCCTCCAAGGCCATAGACAGCCTCTCCTTGTCTAACGGCTGTATCTTACCCCCTCTTTTTTCCCATTCCTGTCCAACTGACACAGAGTCCATGCTTTAGGTTTATGCAACTGATGTTCCTGTTGGCCTTGCTTGACTCTTGCTTGTCAGTTGCAAATACTTCCTCTACCCACCCAACACTGAAACCCTACCTATCTTTCAAGATTCCGTTCTCATTACGTTCTTGGAGTGGTTGGCAGGTACTCATCATAAAACTCACACATCTCTGTCTGTCTCTGTCTGTTACCAGCCTGTGTGGAAGAGAGGAGCAGTCTATTCATTCCACATCCTCAGCACTCGGTATGTCAGCGATGCACAGTGGCCTCTACATAAATACCAGTGGGTAAATTTATCTACTTGTTTCTCTTTTTGCTTTTTCAAGTCTGATACTTTTGTCGAATAAACAGTTGATTCTGGTCTTATCCATTTTTTAAAACATACCGTGTCTGGAAATAAGAATGAAACTATATTGTTTTCTCTGTTGGCTTCTCCACTGCTGAAAGGCTCAGAACCGCTCTCCATAATCATTCTTCTTTGGAAAGATAGGGCCATATGCTCTACGACACTCCAGACGGCCTGATGTTTTTATTCTCGTCCCTGCAGTCATGCCTTTTCCTCGCTCGCTTTGTCTCCTGCCACTCCACCCCTGCTCCTAAGGCCCTTCACACCTGTCCAAGGCCTTCTTATTCCCTGTGGTCACTCAGAGTATGGTCCTCAGGCCAGCAGCATCAATATCACCAGAAATGTACTATAAATGCAGAAATGCAGGAACCTTCTCAGACCCACTGAATCACAATTCACACTTGAACAGGTGATCTTATGCACATACATTTTGAAAAGCTCTGCCCTAGAGCAGACCACAGCAAAACTTTCTCCTATAAATGATGAGATAAGAAATACATTAAGCTCGTGGTTCATCCAATCTCTGCCACAGCTACTCAACTCCACCGTGGTAGCATAAAAGCAGTCATAAACAGCTCTAACCAAATCATGCTGCTGTGACCCAGTACAACTTGATTTGCAAAATCAGGAAGGAGGCAACCTCTTTGAGGAGACTCTCAGCTGTACTTTGGAGACCGATCCCAGGTACAATACCTTTGTCTACAGTGCTAAACAGACCTCAGGAGAGCCCCTGATGGGATTCACATCCTTGTAAAATTTCATCCCCTGGAGTGTGGGATGAATTTGCTGATTCAGCTCTAACAAATAGAATATGCCAGAAGTGATGGGTTGTCACTTGCAAGGCTGAGTTGTAAAATGACTGTATGTTTTGATTTCTCTTTGTCTCTGTCTCTCTTTGTCTCTGTCTCTCTCTCTCTCTGTCTCTCACTTCTAGGAAAAGTCAGGTGAACAAAGCAGCCCTGTGGAAAGGCTCATTTGATGAACTACTGAGTGCTTCTGTCACCCACCACATGAGTGTGGAAATGGATCCTCTCCCAGCTGGGATGCACATAGCCCCAAATAACAGCTCAACTGCATCTTCCCAAGGGACCCAGAGTAAACAAATGAAGCTGCTTCTAAATCCTGTCAAGTAGTAGACCATTGTCATTACAAGGCCACTCTAGGGGCTCTGACCCTGCCCTGCAAGCTTAGGCTACTGTGTGCGCAGTGATCAATAATTGGCACAGATATAAACTCCAAACTACTTGATATCTCTGCCTTCTAAGTTCTTCAGCACCATATAAGTGAACGTGGACACAGGAATTTTCCCATAGGGTTTTGTGATGATGTGAGCCAGCCCTACCCCCAAGAGTAGACTCCAGATTCTTTGAAGGCAGATGCTGTATCTTAAAAGTAAGAGAAATAATTCTACAGAGTTTATTGAATTAGTTCAGAAGACTTTTCCTGTTGGAAAACCAGAAGCCAGCTGCAGTTCCCCCATCCTCCTGTGCTGGCTTTTCTCAGAACCTGCCCAGGAAGCACAGTCTCTCCCCCCTCCAGTGGTGTTTTTATTTGATAACAGGAAAAAAATTGTTTTTAACCAAACACTTGAAAGCTTTTTTCAATTACCTAGGTAAGATTATTTAAACCAAACTTTGCTGTAGAGCAGATCCTTTCTCTTGCCTTTTTTTTTTTTTTCTTTTTGAATTCCTAGATAGGAGAGAAAATGGTTTCTGGATGATAAAGCCTGTTCCCAGGTTATCTTTGAGAAAAATGTAATCCACTGCATACTTCTGCTTCCAGGGTTTTTTCCCCCCTCTGCCTCCTGACTTTGCTGGTTCTTATCTCCTTGTGTTATTTCACAGTAGCTTGGGTACCTGAAGAACTTCTTCCACCCTGTCTGATTTTCAATTTTTTTTCCATGTTACTTCCAAAATGCCTTCCTTCTGATAATTAAACTCAAGGGTAAGAGAAAGCTTGCATCAAGGATGGGCTATTAAGGGGGATCTTTCCCAATCAGCTCCATGAGTTGGCTCAACAGAAAACCTAAAGCACTAGCAATTCACACTCTCTGATGCTACTTGGACAGAGCTACATCCAAACTTTCCTGACCAATAAAGAATAGATGCATTGGTAAATATACAATGTTCTATTTCAGGCCCCATCTTGTACTGTCTTTTTAATTTTCTTTTTTTGTCCTGTGAATGAAACTAAAGTTTTCCAAATGGTTAACATTCGCTTTATAGTGTGTAATTCCTTTGAAATGTATTTAGGTTTTTACTCTCCTAAGTTAAAATTCTTTCTTTATAAAGTACATCTTCTTAAAGTGTACCTGATCTTAGAGTTGTGAAGATCTGCTTGTGCCCAAAAGCAAAAAAAATCAATAAAAATTTAAGCCACTACAAGTTACTATCCATATGTGATGATAAAAATATCCATATTTATTTTTGTTCATGACCCTTAACGAGCTCAAAATGTCTATGCTATGTTGGCCAGGAACTTGTCAGAGAGACCATCGGAACCTTCACTTTTGTTTCAGATCCTCTTCCAGGGGGGATGTCATGGTTCTAGGTGTGGTCAGATAAAACAAGCAATAATTAATCACATACAGTATCTATAACTACAAGCTGTTGGAAAGCTCTTAGATCTACAAATTACTGATTGAAGAAACTATAAAAAATTACATCATCTCTGTTAGTTTTCTGTCACTCTGAGAAATATCTGACATAGTCAACTTGGAAAGAAAAAGAATTTATTTTGCCTCAATCTTGGAGATCCTGGACCATGACCAATGGCTTCATTGCTTTTGAGCCAGTAGCCAGAAAACACATTGTGGTACATACATGTGGCATAAAAACTGCTCATCTCATGACTTTGGAGGGAAAGAAAGTGCTCAAGTCCCTTGTGCGCTCAGTGATCTGTAGACTTTCTACCAGAGCCCGCCTCCTCCGAATAGTATAATGGGCTGTGGATCAAGCCTTTAATACATGGGCTTCGGTAGAACATTCCAGATCCAAGCCATAGAATCTTGAAATTTGAAAAGCAAAACAAAATTTTGGCTTATTTAAAGTCAAATTTGTCCTATAAATCTAGGGGCTGGCATCAACTGGAGACTGAGCAAAGATGATGTATGTATGTGTATATATATATATATATATATATATATATATATGTATACATATATATACATACATACATATATATGTATGTATATATACATGTATATGTATACATACATATGTATGTATATACACATACATATATATGTGTGTATGTATATATATGTATATATATATATATATACTCTGCCATAAAAAATGATAAATTTGAGTCCTTTATACTCAAATGAATGTACCTCAAGGACATACTCACAAGTGAAACAAATTTGACAGAGATGTGTAAATACCCTATCTTTTCTCTAATATGAGGAACTGAAGGTGTAAATGAGTTCTAAAATGTATGATATGCATTGTAAAATAGAAAGTGTTCAAAGGGAAAGAGGGATATGGGTAAGTAAAGAAGGGAAATAAACAAATTGATCATAAAAAAGGAAACAAAGCTGATGGCATAGGGGATTTGGAGGGGCAAGAGGATGGGAAAAATGAGGATACAGTCGTGTCACATACTGGTACAAATTCTTAATGTTGATTGCGATCACAATGTGTATATAAAATGTACCAATAAAATCAAGTTGAAAACAATCTACCGGTTGGTACATTTTTTTAAAGCTAGAGATAAAATGAACTCCTGTACATCAGTTTCTCTCTGAGGTGACAGTAGTCTAGCTGCCCATGGTCAAAGGAAGTCTCAAAACTATTGAGTGGAAAATCTCAGAAACAAATAATTTAAGTCTTATCATGCACCATCTTGAGCAGCATGAGGAAATTTCATGTTGTCCAGCCCTACCAAGTCCAGGATATAGGTCATCCCATGGTTCAGAGTATCCATGCTGCATACACTACCCTCCCTTAATCACTCAGTAGCCCTGTCATTATCAGTCCAATGGTCAAGATATCATACTGTGTGCGTTCAAATAATCCTTGTTTGCTTATTAATGCCCTGAAAATACAAGAGTAGTGATGCAAAGGAGGTACAAGAGCATGAAATATAGAAGGACAGACTACCCCTGAACCATGTGCAATGCTGAGCACATGTAGGAGAAGCCATGGTACAGTGTACCTAGGGTTTACTACCCACCATGACTTCAGACACCCTTTGGGGGGCTTGGAACATCCAAGAACCTACAAACCATTTTTCTAGAAAGTTTAGAAATAATTTTTTTTTACAACATAAAAAAATCATTCAGTTGAGAATAAAGAGAGAATGAACATTGAGACTATTTTCAGTGCCAGCTAGATAAACTAGATGTTTACATAGCAAACATGCCAATAACATTGAAGAGAATTTTCCGCTGTTTCTTTGCAAAAGTGGACATAGGAGTTTTGTTAAACAACCTCCAGCCCAAATGCTGCCAATTTTTACTGCCAGTGTAACCAGAGTGGGGGCCTGTGGGACCCTCAGAATCCCACCTCCCTGGGTCCCTCAGCTTCTGTTTCTTCACCAGTAAGTCTCAGAGCCCAGTGTAGCAAACAAATAATAAAACAAAGCTCACCTGCTATCAAAACAGCAGAACATGTACAGCAAATTAATTTAAATAAAGCATGTCAAATATTTGCTTCAATTTAAATTCAGAATATGACATTTCATTAAATTGTGTTTTCATTTGTGTCAGGCAACTGTCATACCAAAGCCATTTTTTTTTATTATTTTAAGAGTTAGAAATGTAGAAACAATTTTAGAATAAGACATTGTCACCAACAAAAAAAGAGATTTGAGCCCTATGGTATTGGTTTTACACTGAAATGATAGATTGTGAAGTCTAAAGTTTTGTTTTGCTGCAATTAAAATAAGCCTTCATAAGGATGTGTGTACCCTTTTCCCCACAAGGACAGAGGACATTTGCCACTTGGCTCCCCTGAGCAGTAGCACTCCTGGCTCCAGCCCACTAAGCACGTCTCATAGTGAGGGGGAGGCCAGGGTCTGAGAAGACTGCAATAAGGGACATAAAGAGGTCTATGGGATGCCCACCTCACTTCCCACACCTGCTCCCACACAGCCAAATCTTTGAGAGTCCCTGGTCCTTCCCATTATCTCTAGTGAGGTGATTGTGGATTTCCCTCTCAGAAAGGCATGGCAATTCTGAATTTTGGGGCTCTTTCTTGGCGCTGCCTCCTGACTTCTCATTGACCTTGCTTTTTGAGGAACTGAGACTGCACGTTCACTCCTACGAAAACAAGCAGGGACAGCCAGAGCCAGGCACCGGGCAGGTGCTGAACTGTGGGATGAGCATGGAAGCCACACACACTGCCTTCCTGGAAGTCAGGAGTAGCCTGGAGGTCAGGAGACAGAGCAGGGTGGGCGAAGGAGGAGGGACAACAGACGCCAAAACAGAAGCAGAAGGAGTAAGGTCTAATGATCCACAGCACAGTAGGGTGGCTAGTTTATAATAATTCAGTGTATACAAAGAAGTAGCAAAGAGGAGTTTGAAGGCTCCCAACACAAAGAAAATGAATAGTTAGGGAGGAGATGTAATTACTTTGATTAGATCATAATGGGTTGTACATGAACACAGAATTATCACAATGCACCCCCCATGTGTGTACAATTATTGCATGTTAATTAAAGTAAAGATGGAGGGATGAGTCCTGTGAGCTAAGCTCTGAACCTGGTGGGGAGAGCTGACCTGTCTTGGCCAATCAGATTCTCTGTCCTGGGAGTTGAGAACTGGACATTAAAAGAGTGCTGCTAATTTGTCTGCAGTGTCCAGAGACAAATCACTATTAAGTTATGCCGAGTCGATCTTCTGTCCTCCACATGCATGACAGCACAGAAGACGACTTGATGGGTGAGAGAAGCAGGAGTGGGAGCAGGGAGGGCACGCTGCAGGCTACTGGAAGCATTCCAGTGCCCATGGCCAGTGTCTTCACACATGCCTTTTGCCATGTAAGAAGAAATGCACAGGTCCTGCAACACATCTCTCTTTTGTGCAAGCTGGTTTCTGTTACTTGCAATTAAAATAGCCTTGCCTAATACCCACTCTCTCTAATCTAGGAAAGCCTAGCTAAATGACAAAAGGAATTAAAAAATCAGCTTTCTACTCACTTGGATGCTGTAGAATGTCATATTTATCATGACAATCTTTTATTCTATAAATACATGTTCCTTTACTCTCTATCTTCTAAAATAATAAGGACTTATACCAATGAAATCTGAATTCCCGAGGATGGAGTCAAAGAAGCTGCCTTCTTTCAGAAGTTCTTAGAAGGTTCTCACAGGTTGCCAGACTGCAGACCTGCCAGAGCACATAGCAATCCTTGTCACTGAACTCCTGCCCTGTATCAAGTGCAAAGCCCCAATAGTCATCACTCTCCCATCTATCTCCCATCTATCCCCTTAATAATTGGTGACCCATCTGGTTGCAGAACACAGAAAGACAAAACAGGCACATGTGGCCCAACCTCCTCCACTTTCTTCATTTGGGGCCTAGCAGGCCTGCAAAGCACATGTGCTCTCAGAGTCTAGAGAGCCTTCCACATGGGCCCTGCCTTCCCCTCAGGGGATGTGGTGGGACAGCTCTCTTCAGCCTAATGCAGCTGAGACTGGTAGGAAGAAGTCGTTACCAGGAGTTTCACTGTTACAGCCACAGGTGGAGGTCATCTTGTCAAATAATCTATTAAGATGAAATCTTGGTCCTCACCCGGACCACTTCTTTGTCTTATAACTCTACTTGTTCTGCAATCAGACAGCAAAGAGAAGTGCTGTATATAATGAGCGCTATAAGATCCTTCCATTATGACACAGTTCCAGATCAGATCTTCATTCAGCCCGAGTCTAAGAGCTTTCCTCAGTCTCTCCAGGGACCCACTGGAGCAGATCTTCTCTAAGCTATTGTGCATATTCCTACTTCTTTGGGAATCTGTAAATATGTAGATTCTGATTCTGAAGGTCTAAGGAGAGGCTTGAGGGTTTGTATCTAAAAAGCTTCCAGCTGACTCTCACATGGCCAATAGGAAAGCTGAACTAGACCCACTGGAATTATGTAAAAGACCCCTCTGCAAAACTGGAGCCATAAGATGCCCAGGCCTTCATGCCTTGAATCTGCAAGTACACTGTTTTCTGTGGCAATAGAGAGACTATACTGCATTGCCAGGGTAATGTCAAAGTAGTCACGCTGATTCTTCTGTGTAGAAAGAGGCAGAAGAGAAAGTCAGAAGGCTGCCAAGTGAGAAGGGCTCCATCAGCCTTTGTTGAACTTGAACTTGAAGTAAGGAGTGTGAGCCAAGGAAAGTGGGCTACTTCAGAAGCTGACAATACAGACAACGGTCTTCTCTAAAGCTTCCTGAAGGAATGCAGACTTGGAGACACCTTGGTTTAGCCACATGCCCAATTTCCAACTTACAGAATTTGTATCATTTTCATCCACTGTGCCAGTGGTCATTTTTTTATGACATCAATAGAAAATTAATATACAGATATTGCCTTGACAAACCCATAATATTTGTATCTAAAATAGGTCAACCAGGGGACCAGTGAACAGGTTCAGGAATAAGAAGATGCTTGATAAAAATAAACTGGATTCTTTGCTGAGAAATCCTGAAGTTTTCAATGCCAGAACTCTCAAGATGGACTGAATAGGACCAGCTAATGCCTGAACAGGCTTGATTTTAAGTTAAGTGAGCATGACGAGCACATTGTTAAAAACTCAAACTTGATTAAATCTCTGATGAAGCACAGCATGACAAATGCCAGGCGACCACAGTCTGTGAAACCAAACGCAGTATACAGAGTGGGGAGCTTTCTGCAGAGCTGGAAGCGGGGACCCAAAGTAGGGGGTTTTGGTCATCATGTGTTTTGTGCTGGGAGTGGCTTCCTACCATAGAAAACATTCTACCATTCTGCAGAAGCTAGTTTCTTGGGTGTGTGTTCACTGAAGAGTGGGAGAATGAAGTTGTGATGGTGCATCACTAGCTGTTGGGCAGCCCACTTCTTCTGGCCAAGTCTTCATTGATTGAATTTAGATTACAAAGAGGAGTTGCTTCTGCCCAGAGTTGGAAATGGAAGTGTGGCTGCCTGAATTAGCATAAATTATGCTACTGGGTTCACTCATTTATTCAAGCATGATTTCATTTATTCTACCATTGGCTCACCCATTCATCAAATATGTATCGTGCAGCTATCATATGCTAAGCATTGAAAGTACATGGTTAAAAGCTATATGGTCCTCCTTTCAAGGAGATGCTAGTCTGGCTGGGGAGAGGCTTGTGTTCAATAACTGACCTCTGCTTCCAAGTGTTAAGAAAGCATGGAGAAATAGTGCCTAATGACAGTTTAGGAGTCAGAGGGGATCAAAGTAGGACATCATGTTTGTGATGAACTTAAAAGATGAAAATAAAACTGGAAGGAGTGGCATTTTGGTAGGAGGAAGAGCAATGTGCTATGAAAGAACATAGAATATTTAGATAGAGTGCCTGAATACAGAGTACATTCCTACAAAGGACTAAGCAGAGAAGAGGCTTGAAAAGCAAGCAGAGACATGGTCCCACATAGTGTTTGAGTTGCTAAGACCACTAGTACTGTGAAGATGGTTGGACATTGCTAAGAAAGGATTCAACGGAGTCAGATATGAGTTCTGGAATGATCACCCCTTGGCTGTGAGGAAAGTTTCATGGAGGGGAGAGATGATGAAAACAGTGAACCCGATGGGAAGGAAAATAATTTCAGCGTCGTGAGACTATAGCCATGGCTGCTTTTCTAAAGGAAAGAGTCAACTTAAGGATATCCTAAAATGGAATGAGGACTTCAAAACTGATTAGGCTTAAATGAAAAATACTTTAGGAAATAGGTAAATGTAGACAACTATTGGAGGTGGTCCTACAATGTTCATCTGGCTCTGAGTTTGTAGACTGAGAGTAGATGGATTCTAGAACTGCATTTTATATTGTTGTCATCTGTTGTGATTATAGGCTTGGCTTTTGTGTTTTTATTCAAAAGCATTTATTTGGAAAAACTCTTATTCAGAATTTGAGTTCATTCCTCATTAATTCAGTGGCAGCTTTCCGTGGCCCAGTGATTGAATTACCTAATAACACCTGCCTGAAATGATTAACATAAGAGGAAGCCACGGGGTTGTATTTGATATAAATGATTTGTTTCCTGAAGTTGTAATTTTATTAAAGGGGGACTCAATGAACCACCCTTGCAAACAAAGGCAAGGTCCTGGCTTCTGTAGGGTACCTGGAAGGTTAATGGATGATTAGCAGCTAACAGATGACAACATAGCTCGAGAGGAAA